>CM064571.1:17353361-17410861 GCA_032716605.1 Paralithodes platypus
TTATTATACGATGCAGTATGCAGAATACGTATAAGGGAGGAGAAGAGGAGAAAGAGACGAGAGCGGAAGAGAGAGAGATGAGATGGAGAGAGAGAGAGAGAGAGAGAGAGAGAGAGAGGAGAGAGCGTAGTGGTATACATGTTGTGTTGATGCCAGTGCCAGGCCGCAATACTTTATCATGAGAGAGAGAGAGAGAGAGAGAGAGAGAGAGAGAGAGAGAGAGAGTTTGTATACATGCTTGAGTTTGATGCCAGCAGCAATACTTTATCATGAGAGAGAGAGAGAGAGAGAGAGAGAATACATAAGCACTACTTTATCATGAGAGAGAGAGAGAGAGAGAGAGAGAGATGACGAGGAGAGGAGAGAATGAGAGAGAGAGAGGAGATGAGAAGGAGAGAGGGAGAGTTTGTATACATGCTTGAGTTTGATGCCAGCAGCAATCTTCAGAGAGAGAGAGAGAGAGAGGGAGAGAGGAAGAGAGAGGAGGGCGAGAGATGAGAGGTGGAGAGAGAGAGTTTGTATACATGCTTGAGTTTGATGCCAGCAGCAATACTTTATCATGAGAGAGAGAGAGAGAGAGAGAGAGAGAGAGAGAGAGAGAGAGAGAGAGAGAGAGTTGTTACATGCTTGTGTTTGATGCCAGCAGCAGTACTATATCATGAGAGAGAGAGAGAGAGAGAGAGAGAGAGAGCTACATAGATACACAGACCACACAGACCTCAAGGTCCTTACTAGGCAGTCTGGCCTTACAATCTATATACACATACACACACACACACACACACACACATACATACATATATATACAGTATATATATACATACTGTACAGTGCACACACATACACATACATACATTTTTTTTTTTTTTTTTTTTTTTCATATCACCCCAGCCCTCTGCAGATAGAGGTCAAGCCTTCCCTTGAAAGCGTTTATTGTGTCGCTCTCCACCACTCTCGCTGGTAGTTTATTCCACTCTGTCGCCACACTGTAGGTGAAGAAACTCTTTGTGACATCTAGGTTTGCCTTTTTGGTTTTTAATTTCATTCCATTTCCTCGAGTTTGATTAGTATTGTTTAATGTGAATAGTGCATTTACATCGACTTTGTCGAAACCTTTTAGTATCTTAAAGCACTCAATAAGCTGACCCCTCAACCTCCTCTTTTTTAATGAGAACAGGTTCAATCGTTTAAGTCTTTCTTCATATGGTTTATTTCTTAATGAGGGTATCATCTTTGTCGCTCTACGCTGTACTGACTCGAGTCTTACAATGTCCTTGATCAGATAAGGTGACCAGAACTGCACACCATATTCAAGGTGGGGCCTCACCATACTTTTGAACAGTGGCACTATTACGTTTTCATGTTTATATGTACATTTTCGTTTAATAAAGCCCAATGCTATGTGTGCCTTATTTGCAGCTGCTATACATTGGTCGGAAGTTTTTAGGTTTTCAGATATTAGTACCCCTAGGTCTTTTACTACCGTTGCGGTTTTTATTTGTTTGCCATTCATTTCGTATTTGTATTTCATATTTCTGCTACCAACCTGCAGCACCTGACATTTATCGACATTGAAGGGCATCTGCCATTTTTTCGACCACTCTGATATCTTGTTTAAATCAGATTGCAACGCATTTCTATCATCTTCGTTCAGGACTGTATTTCCTATTTTTGTATCGTCGGCGATTTTGGAAATATTGTTGTTTACCCCTACATCAATATCGTTAATGTAAATGAGAAACAGGACCGGTCCAAGGACTGAACCCTGTGGAACTCTGACAGGCTCCCACTCCGATTCCACTCCATTTATCACCACTCTCTGTCTTCTGTCTGTAAGCCAATTTTGTATCCAAGAATGAATTTCACCTTTGATACCTATCCTCTCCAGTTTAGCCAATAGTTTTCGGTGAGGCACCTTGTCGAAAGCTTTTTGAAAGTCCAAGAAGATTATATCTAGTGATTTCGTCATGTCGTTATATGTGAATAGTTTGTTATAAAATTCAATCAAATTTGTTAGGCATGACTTATTTGATCTAAAGCCGTGTTGACTATTTTTGATTAGGTTGTTTGATTCGAGGTAATCTACTATCTTATCTCTAAGGATTTTTTCCATGATTTTTCCTACAATTGAAGTTAAACTAATTGGTCTGTAATTACTCGCTTTGGCCTTGCTACCCTTCTTGTATATCGGCGTAATGTTCGCATCTTTCCAATCACTCGGTACAATCCCCTGTAGTAATGATAAGTTAAATAGTTGTGTCAGGGGTTTTTGCTATTTCGTCCTTAACTTCTTAATTATTTTCGGGTGGAGCATGTCGGGTCCCGGGGTCTTATTTACATTTAAATTACTCAATTTGCTTTGTACTTCGCTAACACTGATGGTGAAATCTCCTATCATATGAGTTGAGGTGTTATTTTCAGGGGTATGATCGATAATTTCTTCTGTGAAAACTGAGCCAAAATATTTGTTGAGCAGATTTGCCGTGTTTGTGTCACCTGTTATTGTCTGGCCATCTTCTATTAGCGGTCCGATTCCGCTTTTGATCTGTTTATTTTATTTACGTAACTGTAGAATTTTTGGGGGTTTGTGGCACTTTCTCTGGCAATAGTCATTTCGTAATTTTGTTTGTTCGCCCCAATTATTTTTTTCACTTCCCTTCTACTATTTTTGTACAAGTTTTTAATTACTTCAGTGTTTGTGTTATTTTTTACAAGTTTGTGGAGTTGATTCCTTTTCCTTATTGCCTTGCCAATGTCTCTACTGTACCAAGGGGGCATACTTGATTTCGTATTACGTTTTGGTTTCATGGGTACAAATTGTTTATGCGTTTCTGTAATTGTAGACTTAAAATGTCCCCATAGTTCATTTACTTCGTTTATATTTATGAGGTTTGAGTGTAAATTTGATAGCGATTCCTTAAGTCCGTCATAATTTGCGTTTTTGAAGTCCGAAACCATTCCTGTTGTTTTTACTGAGGAATATTTGCTTATAACGTTGATTCTTAAGATTTTATGATCGGACGTTGCCAGATGTTCACCTACATCCAGGTTTGATAATAGATTTTCTTGGGTAGTGATTACGAGGTCTAATATATTCCTGTCTCGCGTCGGCTGTTTTACGTGTTGAGTCAAAAAAAAATCCTGGATGAAGCTTGTCATTAGGCGTGACTCAGCATTTTTTCCGGTCAGGGTATTCCAGTCAATTAGGGGGAGGTTATAGTCACCTAGTAAAACTGTTTCGTCGGAATTAAGGGTTTTTTCTAGTATTTCATAAAAAATTGTATCATCGGCAACAGTTAGTCTCGGTGGTCGGTACGCTGTAGTGATATTTAAGTTCATGTTTTTTGTATTTATTTTGACGCACACTTTTCTGCATTACTTTCGGGGAGAGTCACCTCAACTGGGTTTAAGTAGGTTGCAACGTACATTGCAACCCCCCCTCTTTGTTTTCCATTGTTACGGTCTTTATGAACAAATTTATATGGCTCTATGTGATATTCATGAAGTAGATCTTTATTTTCTAAGGTTCAGATGTGTTTCCGTTATACAAATAACGTCAACTTTCTCATTTAATAACAGACATTTGAGTTCGTCTATTTTGTTTCTTATTGAGCAGGCATTTATGGATATTATTTTTATATCATTTCTCTCAGCATGCGCTGGATTTGTTTTTCTTATTGGTGGGGATGGGTTTGGGGTTGTGACTTGAAGCCGCGGCGGGTTGTCAAATTCATTCAGTTGGTTGGGTTGGCTTGGATGGGGTTGGGTGGGGTTGTTTAGTTTGTTTTGTGGTGCAGGTAGGTACATTTTCGCAACTTGTGGGCCATTGGGGTTGACGGTTTCGTTTAAATGGTTGTGATGGACTTGGAAGGGTTGGGCGGGGTTATTTATTTCTCTTAACTGTGCGGGTGGAGTTTGATTGGGTGGGGTTGTGGGAGGGCTTTTCCGGGGGTAGCGATGTCAATACTCAGAGGAGTCTATTAGCATAGTTATCTCTCGGTCCTGACTGGCGTTGTTTTCATGGGCAATGTAGGTTGCTTGATTTAGGGTGTCACTCATGTGCTGAACGCCTTTTTCTGATAAATGAATGCCATCTCCGCTGTACAGGGACGAGTTCCCTTCAAAGGTGGTCCAATTGTCCACATACAGTACCTTCTCTTGTTCGCACATGACCTTGACTGCGTTGTTAATTTCTATGGCTCTATTTTATCATCCTTCTTCATTAATTTGTGATTATCTGAGACATTAACCCTTTTGGCCTTCTGAAACGCAACAGCATGCTAGTTGCCCTTCCTTGAATTTTAATCTCTTGGGTTCAGCATTGTAGGATCGTAACAAGAATTTGAGAGAGAGAGAGAGAGAGAGAGTTTGTATACATGCTTGTGTTTGATGCCAGCAGCAGTACTATATCATGAGTCCTACAGGTTTTAGCTCAGTACATACTGTATGATAAATGATATTTCAGAAAACGTAGGTGCCGGCTACATATACTGTACAAATAATGTGGTTTCTTGGTTTCTTTCTTCCCTTTACACACACACACACACATGCACCCGAACTAGGCAGTATCTCTCTCTCTCTCTCTCTCTCTCCCGCCTTCGCCATTTCCTCCCCCACCACCCCCCCTACCCCACAACCCACAAATTACAGACCAAAATACCTAGCATATTACGAGGGGGTCGATCATTCCCCCCCCCCCCCTACCTGGCCAGACAATAAGCCCGGTGGGGGGGGGGGGGGGGAAGGTTAGTAGCCTATAGTATTGCTGGAATGACGCGGATAATCCAGTAATATACTCCCTTAGGGGAATAGTGGCTGGTTATTGGTCTATTCATTCATTTATTCACTTAGTTTTTAGTTTCCTCGCTAGACCTCCATCAAGCTTAGACAAACACCACCTAGAGTCTAGACCCTCCTTCAAGATAAATGTGTAGCCTACATTTTTCGGTAGAAAAATGTCCAGGCCGAAGGCCGGTTCTTCATAAAATTACAGGCTTGCTTGCTATCGCTCGCCAGGATAAATCGTCACCTAAATGGCACGAAAGGTCTTAAATTTGACAACGAAATGGGGCGAAAGGTACTACAATCGCCAGCTAATGGAGCGAACGTCTTAAAATCTCAACAGTAATGGGGCAAAACACGAGGGAGAAAGGGGACCAGAAAAACGGCCCATCTCCCCTTTAACAAAAACCCACATTCTTCTCTATGATGGCGCATACTTTGTTGACTGACCTCTGGCACCAAGGTTTAGGTTTGTGTGTTCTTTTGTGTTTATGGGTCAGTTAGTTCGTCTAGGTATGTCTGCTTAGAAAAACACACCCTACACCCCCTTTCAAGATGAATTTGTACATTTTTCGGTAGAAAAATTTCCCGGCCAAAAGCCGGTTACTTCTAAAATTAAAGGCTCGCTATCGCTCGCTAGGAAAAAATCGACACCTAAAGGGCACGAAATGTCTTAATATTGACAAAAGAATGAGGCGAATGGTCTCAAAATTGCCAAACTAACGGAACGACGCAGATAATCTTGTAATATAAGCCCTCCCAAAAAACCCATTCCTCTCTATGATGGCGCATGCTTTGTGGACTGACCTCTGGCACCAAGGTTTAGGGTTTGTATGTTCTTTTGTGTTTATGGGTCAGTTAGTTCGTCTAGGTATGTCTGCGCGTGTTTAATGAAACATGCAACACACACATACATACACACGCACACACACACACACACGCAACTCAAAACAAAGGAACATTTAATAACCCACAAGACACCCAAACAGATTGTGCTAAAAAGTTTATAATGACAGGCAAATGAAACACTTAACTAAAATGTTGATAGTGAATCAGATCAGATGACGGTATTGAGGGATAAGCCTTTACAACGGCACCTCGTATCTACATTCTACTTTTCCTATTTTTCTGAAGAGTGTAGAGAGGGGAGAAGGGGTGTTGGAGAGAGAGGAAGCTGTTGGAATGGCTTTGTTATGTGTGTTTAGTCTGTATACGTCGTCAGGATGTCCCCTGACTGGGTGCGAACATGTGAAACATGCTAGGACGTACTACCACACCCACTAAATGACCGCCGTGGCAGGGATTCGATCCCGGGTCTTGCAGATTCACATGTGAGCGTTCTCACCACTCGACCACCACGGCTCGTCACTATTATTTTAGTTGTTCAAAAATATTAAAATACAATATATCGCTAAAACGCCATAAATACATTTAACATTGTATAAAGAAGTACAAAGGAGTACAAAGGAAATGAAGCATCCACAGGTCTAGTGACCCCTCTAGGCTGCTTGTCCTCCAAAAACACCGAGGATCAAGTGCCCAAACAGTGGTTTAGAGTAGGTAAGGGAAAATTGGAAAGGGAACTACTGCCCAGGTAGCTCTGTATGAGGCTGTACAGTTTCAGCCACATGAATTTATGTCCACTCAGTGATTTTATCTATGGAGGGAAAAATAAATCGTATGGTTGAATTAGGAGTGTAGTTCCTTATACAATAGTGGATTATAATGATCTATTGACTGTTATATGACAAATTAATCTTGTAAGCCAATCTTTAGTTAGTTAGTTAAAATAGGACTTCAGAGGCTATCAACCCTTCTGGATTATTAAAACAGCACACTGTAAGTCAAGAATAACGTCAGGACTGGAGCCCCTTTTCGAGAACTCCAGTCCCTTGTGTAAGCTAATCACAATATTTTTTCCTTTCATACATACAAACACTGAGTGGATCCAAATTTATGTGGACAACTGTACATTTCAGCGACCCAATGTTGACGACAGTGTTTATACAAAAGGCTACATACACCTTGTTGCGTTTGTATAGTGTTGTAGATTAGTATCCTTTAAGGGAGCCCACCTCGCTTTTTTACTCTTTCTCTCCCTCTCTCTTTGGCTTGTATCCATTCGGCCCCATTCAGCCTACTGTTTTAAGACGTTTACCCCCATCTAGGTGTCAATATTTTCTTGGTGAGCGGTAGCGAGCCAGCATATATATGTTTTTGTTTTGAGAGCAAACTAAATTTGTACATTTTTCGATAGAAAATTGAAGCCGGATTTCTCCATACAATGCTCCATACAATTTCTCCATACAATGCTCCATACAACGCTCCATACAATGCTCCATACAACGCTCCATACAACGCTCCATACAACGCTCCATACAACGCTCCATACAACGCTCCATACAATGCTGGTTCGCTATTGGTCGCCAGGAAGATATCGACACCTGGATGGGGATACGCGTCTTAAATCAGTTGGCTGAATGGGGCCGAATGGATACAAGCCAGAGAAAGAGAGAAAAGGAGAGAAAGAGAAAACAAGCAGGTGATTCCCCCTTAATACAATTAATGATAGTTACGACACTCATCAAAGAGAGACCCATAAAGATACTACTGACACATGTTGGGACAAGCCCCGACGCCTTCATCCCCTCCCACAAACATTTACTGCTAAAACTAAAAGCGCATGGAATACAAGACGGTGTGTTGAAATGGATAGAAAATTGGCTCAGCGACAGAAAGCAAAGAGTAGTCATAAACGGTAAGGCATCTAAATGGACCAATGTAAGTAGCGGGGTACCCCAGGGATCGGTACTAGGACCAATTCTCTTTCTAATTTACATCAACGACATAGATGAGGGTCTCACCTGTACAATCTCAAAATTTGCTGACGATACAAAAATTGCAAATAGCGTACTCTCAAAAGAACAAGTTGACGTAATGCAACACAATCTAGATAAATTGTCATGTTGGGCCCAAATTTGGCAAATGAGTTTCAATGCGGATAAATGTAAAGTACTACATATCGGATACCTAAATGAGAAAGCAAACTATTCGATGAATGGCACTCAGCTTAAGAATGTAAACAGAGAAACCGATCTGGGAGTAACAATATCGAGTAACCTAAAACCGAGTCAACAATGTTCAGAAGTTGTTAAGAAGGCAAACAAAATAATTGGCTTTATAGGCAGGTCATTTGAGCATAAATCCAAAGAAGTTATCCTAACCCTTTACAATTCCTTAGTCCGCCCTCTTCTGGAATACTGCGTTCAATCCTGGTGCCCTTATTACCAAAACGATATAAACAAGCTAGAACGAGTTCAACGTAGAGTTACCAAAATGATACCTAGCCTAAAGAACAAACCATACGAAGAGCGTCTTAGATAATTAAATCTATTTCCTTTAACCCAGCGCAGATTAAGAGGTGACTTAATTCAAGTGTTCAAAATCATCAAAGGCATCGACAATATGAACTGTAGTAAGTACTTCACTATCGACCAAGCTAATTACACGTGGGGAAACGGTTGCAAAATTATTGGTAAATCTTTTAAATCACACGAATCTAAGAATTTCTTCTTCAATCGAGTTGTCAACTTGTGGAATGGGCTTCTCCGAAACGTTATAGACTGCATCACCGTTGATTCATTTAAACTCCGCCTAGACAAATATCTCGCATCAAACCCGCGACTGACTGCGTTTGTAAATGAATAACTTTATTTTATCCCCCCCTCAGTTACTAACCCATCTGTCCCCTACTAACTTCCTAATCCTGCCACGGACATTAGTTCCAGGGCAGTAATTCGCTTTCCAATGTTCCCTTACCCACTCTAAACCACTGTTTGGACACTTGATCCTCAGTGTTTTGGAGGACAAGCAACCTAGAAGGGTCACTAGATCTGTTGTTGCTTGATTTCCTTTGTACTCCTTTGTACTCCTCCAGCTCCCTTCCTCACCGCCTACTACTTCCTGTCTCTTTCCTTGCTGGACGCTATCGTAGGACAATTCAACCAGTAGACCATTTCAACCAGTAGACCATTTCAACCAGTAGACCATTTCAACCAGCAGACCATTTCAACCAGTAGACCATTTCAACCAGTAGACCATTTCAACCAGCAGACCATTTCAACCAGTAGACCATTTCAACCAGCAGACCATTTCAACCAGTAGACCATTTCAACCAGTAGACCATTTCAACCAGCAGACCATTTCAACCAGTAGACCATTTCAACCAGCAGACCATTTCAACCAGCAGACCATTTCAACCAGTAGACCATTTCAACCAGCAGACCATTTCAACCAGCAGACCATTTCAACCAGTAGACCATTTCAACCAGCAGACCATTTCAACCAGTAGACCATTTCAACCAGTAGATCATTTCAACCAGTAGACCATTTCAACCAGCAGACCATTTCAACCAGACCATTTCAGCCAGTAGACCATTTCAACCAGCAGACCATTTCAACCAGTAGACCATTTCAACCAGTAGACCATTTCAACCAGCAGACCATTTCAACCAGTAGACCATTTCAACCAGCAGACCATTTCAACCAGTAGACCATTTCAACCAGTAGACCATTTCAACCAGTAGACTATTTCAACCAGTAGACCATTTCAACCAGTAGACCATTTCAACCAGCAGACCATTTCAACCAGTAGACCATTTCAACCAGTCGACCATTTCAACCAGTAGACCATTTCAACCAGCAGACCATTTCAACCAGTAGACCATTTCAAGCAGTAGACCATTTCAACCAGTAGACCAATTCAACCAGCAGACCATTTCAACCAGTAGACCATTTCAACCAGTAGACCATTTCAACCAGTAGACCATTTCAACCAGCAGACCATTTCAACCAGCAGACCATTTCAACCAGTAGACCATTTCAACCAGCATACCATTTCAACCAGTAGACCATTTCAACCAGTAGACCATTTCAACCAGTAGATCATTTCAACCAGTAGATAATTTCAACCAGTAGACCATTTCAACCAGTAGACCATTTCAACCAGTTTCAAATTAACTCCTGTACCGGCGACGTCATTTTCACTTTATTTTGGCTACTATTAGGCGATTATATTCAGCTTAGGAAGGACGTGTACCAATTAAATAGCAGCAGACTATCTCAGTTCATCCTTTTAGCTGCCATATGTCCTTCCTAAGCTTCATAAAATCGTCTAAATTTAGCTGCAATTAACGTTAAAAAGGACGTCATCGGTAAAGAAGGGGTTAGCCAGGGACAACTAAACAAGTGTCAATTTAAAGCTCTAACCCAAGTTACCGAACTTAAGGGGAGACTTCCACTTGAGGGATTTTTTTCTGAACCCCTTTCTCCCTCATGTTTAGCCCCATTGCTTTTGATATTTAAAGACGTTCGCCCCATTAGTTTGGCGATTATAAGAACTTTCACCCCATTTCTGTCAATTTTAAGACCTTTCGTGCCATTTAGGTGTCGATTTTTTCATGGCGAGCGATAGCGAGCCTGTAATTTAAGAGAAAGGGGCCTTCGGCCGGGACATTTTTCTACCGAAAAATGTACACATTTATCTTGAAAGGGGGTCTAGGGGGTGTAATTTTAAGTTTGATGGAGGTCTAGATAACATACTAAAAACCTCCCCTTAAGCTAACCTAACAGTGTGGGTTGATGTGGTACTGGTTGAGAGCTACTGTTTAAAATGGTATTCTTGTTATTTAAGTTGCCGGGGAACCTAATATTGCCCGATTTTTTATCTTGACTCAGTAGGATATATGTGTGATCACGAGCAACTGTGACCCTAACCAACAGTATATGGGTTGACCTGGGTTGGGTTGAGAGATATACTGGTTGAAATAGTCTACTGAGAATTTGTATTTTGTTTTCGTGTGTTCATTGTGTTCTGTTGTGTTTTGTGTTGTCCCTATTCTAGCTCTGTCTCGAGTCGGTCCCCCCCCCCCCCAAAAAAAAAAATAATAATAATAATAGTAAAAGGGGGGATTGGGCCTGAGTATATAGATAGATAGATAGATAGGTTCAGTTATTCGTTTACCAAAGGCAGTGGCCAGTGACGTCACAGTGAGCGGCTCTATTTATCGATTACCAAGACTGACATCACACAGTGTATATAGCTTCAAAGGGACAGACGGCTGATAAATTATGTAGCCAAGTTAGAACCGTAGCTTTCTATTAGGACACTTACATTAACTTTAGTACAGTAGCCGCCATAGTATAATATTATACTACTTCCACTGTCCCTTCCTTGCTTCGAGGCATTAAGGGAGCCAACCTCGCTCTGTTTTTTTCTCTTTCTCTCCCTCTCTCTTTGGCTTGTAACCAATCGGCCCCATTCAGCCTACTGTTTTAAGACGTTTACCCCCAGCCAGGTGCCAATATTTTCCTGGCGAGCGGTAGCGACCCACCATATATATATATATTTGTTTGACAGCAAGCTAAATTTGTACATTTTTCGATAGAAAAATGTCTCCGGCGAAGCCGGATTTCTCCATACAATGGTGGCCATATTGGTGCCACTGGTGTATTTTGTCTCACTCTACACCTATATTGGTGCCACTGGTGTATTTTGTCTCACTCTACACCTATATTGGTGCCACTGGTGTATTTTGTCTCACTCTACACCTATATTGGTGCCACTGGTGTATTTTGTCTCACTCTACACCTATATTGGTGCCACTGGTGTATTTTGTCTCACTCTACACCTATATTGGTGCCACTGGTGTATTTTGTCTCACTCTACACCTATATTGGTGCCACTGGTGTATTTTGTCTCACTCTACACCTATAGTCGCAAATACCTATTGCAAACATTAACCCCTTCTTTACCGGCGACGTCTTTTTAGTTCTATTCTAGCAACACATAGACGATTTTGTGCAGTTAAAGAATGGTCTGTAGCAGTAAAAAGTGTTAAGTGAGATAGTTCGAAGCCTATTAATAGCTGGAGGCCCTTTTTAAACTGAATAAAATCGTCTAATAGTAGCCAGAATAAAGTTAAAAGTACGACACCGGTAGTGAAGGGGTTAAGCAATACTGGTACATGAAAACAATCGTGGGAGCTTTAAATTGAAGGGGAGATGGGCCGTTTTCCTGGTTCCATTTCTTCCTCATGCGTATCCCCATTAGTTTTGAGATTTTAAGACTTTGTCCTCATTAGTTTATCGATTTTAAGACCTTTCGCCCCAATTCTTTGTCAATATTAAGACCTTTCGTGCCCATTAGGTGTCGATGTTTTCCTGGCGAGCAATAGCGAGCCTTTAATTGTGGAAGAACCGGCCTTGGGCGTGATATTTTTCTACCGAAAAATGTACGAATTAATCTCGTAGGGGGATATAATGGACGATTTTAAAGTTTGATGGAGGTCGAGGGAGGAAACTAAAAACATAAATGAATATATAACTAAATAGACCCCCCCAAAAATAACCAGTGTCCCCTTAAATACCACATGGTCTAAAAGTAAAATATCATCCAGTTGTTTTGTAATTGTATGTACAGTACAATCAGGGGTACTAAGTGTTGTGAGAGATTCCAGTGGTCTTCGCTCAATAAGTGTTATTGGTATCTTTATAGTTACTGGGAAAAGTGCTAATCCTTCAGAGTATTAGTCAGTGTCCGAAACTTTGTGAAATATCTGACAACACTTATTAACCTCGACTGTACTGTATGTAGGCTATACAGTACACACTCAGGCCCAATCCCTACTCAGGCCCAATCCCTACTTATCCTTTGTATCTGTTCTTTTTTTTTTGGTGGGGGTGGGGGGAGGGGGGTGGCCGACTCAAGACAGAGCCCGAACAGGAACAACATAACAGACAAATATGATAATTATGGCACCAAAATGGCGTCCAAAGAAGATGACCGCTCTCTCTTACTACATAACCAATACTGTGTATTGGAGGCCCGGCGGTGGCAGGGGAGAGGTTTGGTTTTCTGGATCCCCTTCTCCCTAATGTTTAGCCCCACTAGTTTTGACATTTTAAGACGTTGGTTCCATTCGTTTGCGGATTTTATGACCTTTCACTCCATTTCTTTGTCAATATTAGGACCCTTCGTGCCATTTAGGTGTCGATTTTTCCTGGCGAGCGATAGCGAGCCTGTAATTTTAGGAGGAATCGGCCTTTGGCCGCGACATTTTTCTACCGAACAATGTACAAATCTATCTTGAAGGGGGGTCTAGGGGGTGTTTTTCTAAGCTTGATGGAGGTCTAGGGAGAAAACTAAAACAAATATATGAATAAATGAATTAATGTATAGGCCAAACAAGCAGTCAGTGTCCCCTTAACCATCAATAACCACGGCAGGTAGATGACCTCCGTAGTATCTAGGTCAGCTAGGTCACTGTCCCTGCTGCAGTACGGTACAGTCTACAACACAAATAACGGTACCTTAAGGGGGGTCATAGGCTTTTTTATAGTCTTTCTCTCCTGTTTTCTCTTTCCTTGGCTTGTATCCGTTCGGCCCCATTCAGCCAACTATTTTAAGACGTTTATCCCCATCCAGGTGTCGATTTCTTCCTGGCGAGCGTAAGCGAGCCAGCATTGTAGGGAGAAATCCGGCTCCACCGGAGACATTTTTCTATCGAAAAATGTACAAATTTAGCTTGCTGTCAAAACAAAAAATATATATGCTGGCTCGCTACCGCTCGCCAGGAAAATATTGACACCTGGATGGGGGTAAACGTCTTAAAATAGTAGGCTGAATGTGGCCGAATGGATACAAACCAAAGAGAGAGGGAGAGAAAGAGAAAAAAAAAGCGAGGTGGGCTCCCTTAACCCCTTTCTGTACCGGCGACGTTTTTATTTATTTTATTCTGACTGCTATTAGACGATTTTATTCAGTTTAAAAAGGGCCTCCAACAATCAACAGGCTTTGAACTATCTCACTTAACCCTTTTTACTACCACAGATCTTTCTTAAGCTGCACCAAATCCTCTAAGCATAGCCAGAATAAAACGAGAAAGACGTCGCCGGTACTGAAGGGGTTAATAGACTTCCAACTATCTCACTTTACCCATTTTACTAGCACAGATCTTTTTTAAACTGCATAAAATCGTCTTAATATAGCTAGAATAAACTAAAAAAAACAGACGTCATCAGAACACAAGGGTTTAAGCTCATGTGCATACATTTTGTATTTACTGGCGTAAAACCTGAGTCTTGAGATAGCGTAATGGTTAGTGCGCGGAATTTCAGTGTGAGTATCCTACGTTCGAATCCATGGAGTACCGGTACCACATGTATTCATTAGTCTTTTATTATGTCATTAATTAGGTTTATTTGTTAATTGACCACTTGCGAGTTTTGGTCTATAAGGAAGTTGGAGCCGTAGCCATCGATATTTAGAAGAATTATCAGCTGAAATATGGGCATAGTATGGTCGAGGTTAAGGGGGTGACCTGCTTTTTGTTATTTCTGTCCTTTTCTCTCTTTCTCTGGCTTGTATCCATTCGGCCCCATTCAGCCAACTATTTTAAGACGTTTATCCCCATCTAGGTGTCGATTTCTTCCTGGCGAGCGATAGCGAGCCAGCATTATATGAAGAAATCCGGCTTCGCCGGAGAACTTTTTCTATCGAAAAATGTACAAACTCGCCAGTGGTCAATTGTTGGGTTGGTGATAATATGAATGTTTAGTACTGTACTGTACATTGTACAATGTTTAGTACTGTACTGTACATTGTACAATGTTTAGTACTGTACTGTACATTGTACAATGTTTAGTACTGTACTGTACATTGTACAATGTTTAGTACTGTACTGTACTGTACATTGTAGAACATAATGGTTGTGCAAATGGTAAGGGGGGTGACCTGTTTTTGTTCTGTCCTTTTCTATCTTTCTCTGGCTTGTATCCATTTGGCCCCATTCAGCCTACTGTTTTAAGACGTTTATCCCCATCCAGGTGTCAATTTTGTACTGGTGAGCGGTAGCGAGCCAGCATAATTTTTATTTTTGTTTGACAGCAGGCTAAATTTGTACATTTTTCGATAGAAAAATTTCTCCGGCGAGGCCGGATTTCTTCATATAATGCTGGCTCGCTATCGCTCGCCAGGAAGACATCGACACCTAGATGGGGATAAACGTCTTAAAATAGTTGGCTGAATGGGGCCGAATGGATACAAGCCAGAGAAAGAGAGAAAAGGACAGAAATAACAAAAAGTAGGTCAACCCCCTTAATTGGAGTGTCCCTAATAATCCCCTCATATAAAGGGTATATTGATGGTAATAAATCAATCGTATACATAGATAGATAGATCAATATATAGGGCCTATTGTACATATATCAAATTGTTTTATATTCAGTTTGCATGCCCTTTTTATACCTTCAGTTGTACAGTCGGCCTAATAAGTAATGTCTCGGCACCAAGCACGTTTTTGATCAATAATGGGTATCAGAAATATTTACACATGATTTCTTCTTTTTGAGCGAGATATACAACCATGTTCCTACACTTACCCACCCTATTCACCATCTGGCAGACATTAATACAGCACCGAGCGAGCCAAACGTAATGACAGCTGAGCCATGACTTATTAGCGCGACTGTACAATATATGGCTACACCTACGAGCGACATGGAAGACGAGAAACACAAAGGGACTGGAGTTCTCGAAAAGGGGCTCCAGTCCTGACGTTATTCTTGACTTTAAGTGTTAAGTGTGCATCGGGCCCCCTCCCCCCGATGGTTCACTTTTTGGGGGAGTTTTGCATGTATTCATTATTTTTCTAGTTTCCTCCCTAGACCTCCATCAAATTTAAAAACATATCCACTAGATCCCCCTTCTGGATTAATTTGTACATTTCTCGGTAGAAAAATTTCCCGGCCGAAGGCCGTTTCTTCCAACATTACAGGCTCAATATCGTTCGCCAGGGAAAAAATCGACACCTAAATAGCACGAAAGGTCTAAATATTGACGAAGAAATGGGGCGAAAGGTCTTAAAATCGACTAACTAATGTGGCAAACATCTTAACATCTGAAAACTAATGGGGCTAAACATGAGGGAGAAAGTGGTCCAGAAAAGCGGCCCATCTCCCCTTAATAATCCAATAGGGTTGATAGCCTCTGAAGTCCTATTTTAACTAAGACGAGAAAAACATCATCGTTTTATTACGTATAAACCTACATTATGATAATTCAAGATATATGAAGATTATATACCGGTAACGCAAGGGAAACGGTAACATTTAATTGCAGCTATTACAAACCACTATTATAAACGTTTATGGGGAAAACTAATGGCAATAACAAGGGGAAAACGTTAATGCCGAAGAGAGTAACGTTCAATCAAGACCAAATGTTATTGAACATTCATTGATTTTGCATAAAACTACTAAAACTATACAATTTTATTTTCTACGAAGCTCTTTCAGTGGAACATAAATCGATTTAAGGGACATGGGCCGTTTTGGGGCCTATTAATTCATGTATTCCTTTATTTCTTAGTTTCCTCGCTACACCTCGATTAAGCTAAGAAAAACACCCCCTAGACCCCCTTTCAAGATAAATTTATAGATTTTTCGGTAGAAAAATGTCCCGGCCGAAGGCCGCTTCCTCTTAAAATTACAGGCTCGCTATCGCTCGCCAGGAAAATATCGACACCTAAATGGCACGAAAGGTCTTAAAATTGACAACTAAATTGGGCGAAAGGTGTTAAAATCGCCAAACTAATGGACCGAACGTCTTATAATCTCAAAACAAATGGGGCTTAACACGAGGGAGAAAGGGGACCAGAAAACCGGCCCACGTCCCCTTAAATCCAAAATCAATGGAAGGGTCGGTGGCCCGAGACACAGGGGCTCAGAAGATGAATGTGGTTACCTGTCAAAAATCCATCTTGTGGGCTCTATTTGAGAGAGAGAGAGAGAGAGAGAGAGAGAGAGAGTATCAGTATCTCAAAGACCTTTTAGTCTATTGTGGGAGGAAACTCTTAGGGAAACTCTTAGCGGCAGAAAAGAGACTGTATTGTGCAGTACTCCCATTGTGAAGCTTAGTATACTCTTCTCTTAAATAGTTCGACTGAAGAACTATTCATAACTTGTGTGTGTGTGAGAGAGAGAGAGAGAGAGAGAGAGAGAGAGAGAGAGAGAGAGTGATTGGCCACATGACTACGATCAAAGGGAGGGGGTCAGAGCTTATGTCTAGTAGAGATAATAAAACCCCGAATAAAGGGAATTGAAAGAAAAGGATAACAAAGAACCTCCCCCCCCCCCTCTCTCTCTCTCTCTCTCTCTCTCTCTCGCTCTCGCTCACTCTCACTCTCTCTCTCTCTCATTAGAGCATAAATACAAAAATATAATCCTAACTCTTTACAATTCCTTAGTCCACCCTCTCCTGGAATATTGCGTTCAATCCTGGTGCCCTTACTACCAAAAAGATATAGACAAACTAGAACGAGTTCAACGTAGAGTTACCAAAATGATACCTTGCCTAAAAAACAAACCATACGAGGAGCGTCTTAAAGAATTAAATCTATTTCCTTTAACCCAGCGCAGATTAAGAGGCGACTTAATTCAAGTGTTCAAAATCATCAAAGGTATCGACAATATGAACTGTAATAAATATTTCACTATCGACCAATCAAATTACACGCGGGGGAACGGTTGCAAAATGGTTGGTAAATCTTTTAACTCACATGAGTCTAAGAATTTCTTCTTCAATCGAGTTGTCAAATTGTGGAATGGTCTTCCCCGAGATGTCATAGACTGCAGCACCTTGATTCTTTTAACTTCGCCTAGACAAACACCTTGCCTTAAATCTACGACTGACTGCATTTGTAAATTAATACAGTATTTTGGTTTCCTTTATTATATTACTAACAACTGTCCTCTACTAACATCTCCTAATCCTGCCACGGACATTTGTCCCAGGGCAGTCTTCCCTTTCCATTTTTCCCTTACCCACTCTAAACTATTGGACAACTGTTTGGACACTTGACCATCAGTGTTTTGGAGGGCAAGCAACCTTGAGGGGTCGCTGAACCTGTTGTTGCTTGATTTCCTTTGTATTCTTAGCGATAGCCTCCTTCGCCCACACGCAATGTATATAATAACCCCAAAATGATTGCATAATTTCTACCTCACGCACTTGCAGCAACCCGTACACATGATATCACTATTATTACTATTTTAACACACACACACACACACACACACACACACACATAATATGCTCTCACTAAAGCTCATAATTATTAAACATTGTGCACCACACACACACTCACACATACACACACACACACACACACACATGCCCTTTGGAAGTTCAAATTCATAAACAACAAGCAGACATACACACACACACACACACACACACACACACACACACACACACACACACACACACACGATATATTAGCTCTGACCTTTACATTTTACATGGGAATTATTTCAAAGGCTGTAGTTCAAACGTTATCGATAGAATGCAAACGCCTAAAAAATGTAAAACCTTTAAAGCCGGTACCACTACGTTGAATTTAACGAATACTATCTAGTTTAATTGCGTTTCTTTTTGTTCCCATTAATTAAATAATACCCTTAAATATCATAAGCTAGAGTTGGAGATGGGAATAAAGTCGCTATAATGTAACTAGAATAAGATAGATTGTACACCACTTTGTAACTGTCACCTTAATAAAAAAAAAAAAAAATAAAAAAAAAAAAAAAAAAAAATGCTATCTTATGTATCTATTTCAAAGGTCTAATACAGCGGTTTGTTATATATGGACCCAGCATATATACGCAATTGATACTAATGTCACGTTCTTTAAACTTATGATTTATCTTAACTTAATTTATATTATGGGTCGTTTATATTTGCTAATTTATGTATTTTTTATTATTTTATTAGTTTCCCCCCTAGACCTCTATCAATCTTAAAAAACATCCGCCCAAGACCCTCCTTCAAGATAAATTTGTACATTTTTCGATAGAAAAATTTACCGGCCAAAGGCCCGTTTCTCCTAAATTACAGGCTCGCTATCGCTCGGCTGGAAAAATTCGACACTTGAATGACACGAATAATCTTAATATTGACATAAAAATGGGGTGTAGTCATAAAATCGCCAAAGTAATGGGCCGAACGTCTTATGATCTGACAACCAATGGGGCTAAACATGAGGAAGAAGGGGGGGGGGGGGGGGGGGGGCAGAAAAACGGCTCATCTCCCTTTAAGTGTCACGGAATATCTCAAGTCACGCAAAGTTCGAAGCTACGGTACATTTCAGACCATTATGATCACTTAGCTTCCCTTCCCTTCCAATTAACCCCTTCTGTACCAGTCGCATTGTTGTCATTAGATTCTGGCAACTATTATGCGATTTAATAGAGTTTAAAAATGGCTTCCAGTAATTAAATGGTTTCGATCTATCTCACTTGACCATTTTTACTACCACTGATCCTCCCTAAGATGCATAAAATCGTCTAACTATAGGTTGAATTACATATGTCACACGTTGCTGGTACAGGAAGGGTTAAGGGGAGGTTTTTAGTTTGGTCTCTAGATATCCATCAAGCTTAAAATTACACCCCCGTGAGCCCCTTTCAAGATAAATTTGTACATTTTTCGGTAGAAAAATGTCCCGGCTGAAAGCCGGTTCCTCTTAAATTACAGGCTCGCTATCGCTCGCCAGGATAAAATCGACACCTAACTTGCACGAAAGGTCTTAAAATTGACAGAAATGGGTTGAAAGTTTTTAAAATCATCAAAATAATGGGGCGAACGTCTTAAAATTAGAAAAGCAATGGGGCTAAACATGAGGGAGAAAGAAGTCAAGAAAGAACTCCCTCAAGTGGATATCTCCCCTTAATAACACAATTCTAGGTGTACATAGACAATACAAAAGTTATAGTTTGTTAAAATAGGACTTCAGAGGCTATCAACCCTTCTGGATTATAAAGCCAGCACACTGCAAGTCAAGAATAGCGTCAGGACTGGAGCCCCTTTTCGAAAACTCCAGTCCCTTGAAACATACGTGGACTGCCATACACGCCATCACTGCCAACTACAACACGTATAAGAAAACCAGACCTGACCAAATGGCTGGAGTAAAATAGGAAAGAAGAGTAATTGGACAGAGGAAGAACAAATAGGAAAGAAGAGTAATTGGACAGAGGAAGAACACATAGGAAAGAAGAGTAATTGGACAGAGGAAGAACAAATAGGAAAGAAGAGTAATTGGACAGAGGAAGAACAAATAGGAAAGAAGAGTAATTGGACAGAGGAAGAACAAATAGGAAAGAAGAGTAATTGGACAGAGGAAGAACAAGCTGAGAAGTGAGCAGTACAGTAGAAGACCGAAAGTTCTCGGGCTCAACCAAGTGGCTTCATTCGCATAACACCAATACCAAATACATAAGGGCTGGAGTTCCCAAAAAGGGGCTCCAGTCCGGGCGCAATTCTTGACTAACAGTGTGCTGGCTTAATAATCCAGAGGGTTGATAACCTTTCAAGTCCCATTTTAAGCAACTAACATCCTCGCCTACAAAAATAACAATAACCCCCCCCCCCCCCCCATCAACAACATCCGTGTATATGTTAAGGGGGTCAACGGCTTTTGTTTATCTTTCTCTCCTTTTCTCTCTTTCCCTGGCTTCTATCCATTCGGCCCCATTCTGCCAACTGTTTTAAGACGTTTATCCCCATCCAGGTGTCGATTTCTTCCTGGCGAGCGATAGCGAGCCAGCATTGTATGGAGAAATCCGGCTTCGCCGGAGAAATTTTTCTATAAAAAAATGTACAAATTTAGCTTGCTGTCAAAACAAAAAATATATATGCTGGCTCGCTACCGCTCGCCAGGAAAATATTGACACCTGGATGGGGTAAACGTCTTCAAACAGTAGGCTGAATGGGGCCGAATGGATACAAGCCAAAGAGAGAGGGAGAGAAAGATAAAAAAAAAGCTAGGTGGGTTCCCTTAATAGCCGGCAACCCAGGTGTGTGGTGATCGCAGGTGTTAGGAGGCCACACAGACAGCGGGTTTATATTTAATGCTGACTTCATGCTATAGTCTATTCGCTGTAAGTAGGCGAGAAATCATGACCTCTAACCTCTGTAACTCAATAACGACTAAAAATAATCGAGCTAATATGTCTACCATTTGGGAAGAGTCAGTTCAGGAATAGGGGTGGAAATTTATAGCCAATTTGCTCTAGCCGTTTTTGAGTTACAGAGGTTAGAGGTCATGATTTCTCGCCTACTTACAGCGAATAGACTATAGTCCAGATGTTGGGATTGTAAGGGGGCAGTATGGGTGGGAGAGATAAACAGGGCAAAGGAAGAGAGAGAGAGAGAGAGTGGTTGGTGGGTGTGTGTGTGTGTGTGTGTGTGTGTGTGTGTGTGTGTGTGTGTGACTGTGTGTGTGTGTGTGTGTGTGTGTGTGTGTGTGTGTGTTGTGTGTGTGTGTGTGGATTGTGCGTGTGTGTGTGGTGTGTGTGTGTGTGTGTGTGTGTGGTGTGTGTGTGTGTGTGTGTGACTGTGTTGTGTGTGTGTGTGTGTAAGCCCCGACTCCTTCATCTTCTCCTCCAGCTGCCTTCCTCACCCACTACTACTACTACTACTTCCTGTGTTCTCTTCCTTGCTTCGATGCATTAAAGTGATACAACATTATTCCTTGTCTCACCTTTACTATATTCATGTCAACCAATGTCCGATACACAATCAGTATATATATATATATATATATATATATATATATATATATATATATATATATATATAAAATTATAAATAAATATATAATAATTAGCAAACCGCCAGTCACTTTTCCCTTCTACTTTTTTCTTTGTTAACTTCTGACAACAGTTGTTTTTCCTCTTTCTATCCCAGTTCCAGACAGTTGCACCATAGTTAACTAGACAGGATAGTAATAGTCTTCACTATGACAAGTCTAACCTCTCACAACGTCGGAGGAACATGGATAGTCGATCTGATATTTTGTACCATTTGGGCAGAGTCAAACGGTAACTATGTGTGGAAATTTACAGCCCGTTTGCTACACCCCTTCCAGAGTTACGAGAGGCTAGGTGTAACAATTTCTAGATTAGTTAGTTATAATAGGATTTCAGAGGCTATCAACCTTTCTGGATTATTAAGCCAGCACATTGTAAGTCAAGAATAGCGTCAAGACTGAAGCCCCTTTTCGAGAACTCCAGTCCCTTGCTTTCTAGAATTGTTACTTAAGGGGGAGGTTTCCAGTTTCCCCCCTAGACCTCCATCAAGCTAAACAATTACATCCCCTTGACCCCTTTTCTAGATAAATTTGTAAATTTTTCGGTAGAAAAATATCCCGGCCGAAGGCCGGTTTCTCTTAAATTACAGGCTCGCTATCGCTCGCCAGGATAAAATCGACACCGAAATGGCACGAAAGGTCTTAAAATTTACAGAATGGGGCGGACATTCTTAAAATCACCACACTAATGGGGCAAACGTCTTAAAATCTCAAAAGCAATGGGGCTAGAGATGAGGGCGAAAGGGGTCAAGAAAAAAGTCTCTCAAGTGGAAATCTCCCCTTAAGCCTTTATCAGCTGTTTTTTCGATACTAATTGGACAAATCTGAAACTAACTTATTTTCATATTACTGCCAATTAACCACTTGCGAGTTTCGTTCTATAAGGAAGTTGGAGCCGTAGACATCGATAGCAAATAAAAATGCAATAATAATGCAATAATAATGTAGGTTTTTGATGGCTAAAGAGTATGTTGAATTGGGTTTTATATATTGATAAATGTACTACAACCGTATTTCAGCTGGTGACTCTACTGAATATCGATGTCTACAGCTCCAACTTCCTTATAGAACGAAACTCGCAAGTGGTCAATTGTTCATACTTAGCAAAATAATACCAACATAATAGGTAAGTCATCAATATTGAAACATGGTAATATCCTGCTAGCTTAAGGAGGGTGTCCTGCTTTTGTTCTGTCCTTTTCTATCTTTCTCTGGCTTGTATCCATTTGGCCCCATTCAGCCTACTGTTTTAAGACGTTTATCCCCATCAAGGTGTCAATTTTTTACTGGTGAGCGGTAGCGAGCCAGCATATTTTTTATTTTTGTTTGACAGCAGGCTAAATTTGTACATTTTTCGATAAAAAAAATCTCCGGCGAAGCCGGATTTCTTCATATAATGCTGGCTCGCTATCGCTCGCCAGGAAGAAATCGACACCTAGATGGGGATAAACGTCTTAAAATAGTTGGCTGAATGGGGCCGAATGGATGCAAGCCAGAGAAAAAGAGAAAAATACAGCAATAACAAAAGCAGGTGACCCCCCTTAAGGGGACATATATGGTATGCGGTATATATGGTATGCGGTATATATGGTATGCGGTATATATGGTATGCGGTATATATGGTATGCGGTATATATGGTATGCGGTATATATGGTATGCGGTATATGGTATGCGGTATATATGGTATGCGGTATATATGGTATGCGGTATATATGGTATGCGGTATATATGGTATGCGGTATATATTTGTTTATTTATTTGTCTTTATGTTAATTCTTTCAGTTTCCTAGACCTTCATCAAGCTTAAACAAACATCCCCAAGGTACCAGTTCTAGATTGATGTGTACATTTGTTGGTGCAAAACTGTCCCGGCCAAAGGCCGATCACTCTTTAATTACAGGCTCGCTATCGCTCGCCAGGAAAAAATGGACACCTAAGTGGCACGAAAGGTCTTAATATCGCCAAACTAATGGGCCAAACGGCCTAAAAACTAATGGGGTTAAACATGAGAGAAGGACCCAGAAAAACCAACCATTCCCCCTTAAGAAAAAAACACACACACACACACACACACTACCGAGGATTAACCTCCCATTGTAGTACCTGCACCCTCTTTACCTGACCTTACCAAAACAGTTTCTGTATGTATGTATGTTTGTGTGCATACGTGAGCGTTTGTGTATACGGACATGTGCACACTTACTGCATGTTCTTATGTTCCTATATATGTATGTATATGTATGTGCGCACGTACGTGTATATACGTATGTTCTGTATATGAGTAAGTAAATAAATGTGTATATGTACTGTATATCACTTACTCTCATGGTTATTTTATGATAATTTGTATTCTGCACATGCATCATTATTGTATTTATTTATTTTGTTTGTAAACTAAGCTTACCATCCTCATATCTGTACATCTCATGTTCATCCACTAAATTGTAAAATGTGTATTTTCAGCTCATGAGGCTGCCATTCTTTAATAAACCGTTTATTATTATTATTATTATTATTACACACACACACACACACACACTATAGGCTCGGTGCGTATAAGGTCAGTGGGTAACAGGTGAAGCAAGTTTGGTGAAAGTGAAAGACAAGGAGAGTGTGTGTATGTGTATGTGTGTGTGTGGGTGTGGGTGTTTTTTGTTTTTTTGGTGAAAGTGAAAGACAGGGAGTGTGTGTGTGTGTGCGTGTGTGTGTGTGTGTGTGCGTGTGTGTGTGTGTGTGTGTGTGTGTGTGTAAAGCCGACGAAGCGTATGTGCGTAACGTGAATGAGACAGATGCTACGGGATAAGCTTGTGATGGGGTTGATATATTTTGGATGGCGAATTATAACTGGCCTACGGATATAGATAGATGAAAAGATTAGATAGATAGATACACACACACACACACATACATAAACGGTAGTTGATAGATAGATAGGTAAATATATAGACAGAAAAAGGCAGGCAGACAGACAGACAGACAAAAAGATATAAACAGACGATATATAGGCAAATATAGATATACAGACAAACTACATTAACGGGAGATCTCCACTGGAGGGATTTTTTTCTTGACCCCTTTCTCCTTCAGGTTTAGCCCCATTGCTTTTGATATTATAAAACGAATGCCCCATTAGTTTAGCGATTTTAAGAACTTTCACCCCATATTAAGACCTTTCGTGCAATTCAAGTGTCAATGTTATCCTGGCGAGCGATAGCGAGCCTGTAATTTAAGAGGAACCGGCCTTCGGCCGGGACATTTTTCTACCGAAAAATGTACAAATTTATCTTGAAAGGGACTCAAGGGGGTGTAATTTTAAGCTTGATGGAGGTCTAGGGAACAAACTAAATACCTCCCCTTAATATAGACAAACAGACAGATATACAGACAGACGTATTGATCAATGACATTTTCAAACACACACCATGAAATATGAGGTGCAATTCATTTACGTTTGTTTACTTGACCAAAACACGAAATGAATGAATGTATGGATAAGAGGGAGGTGTGTGTGTGTGTGTGTGTGTCTGTGTGTGTGTGTGTGTGTGTGTGTGTGTGTGTGTGAGAGAGAGAGAGAGAGAGAGAGATAGCGCAGGTGCTTGGTTGAAACAGATAGATTGAGGAAGATAGGTATGCTAATTAGACAGGTGTGTGTGAAGCAGATGTCCACGGTGAGAGAAATGTCATGTGTCAAGGGTAAGAGAGAGAGAGAGAGAGAGAGAGAGAGAGAGAGATGAAAGTTTATCTCAGAATCTGTCAGAATAATCTTAACCCCTTCAGTACCGGTGCCGTCCTTTTAACTCTATTCTGGCTGCTATTAGACGATTTTAGTCAGTTTAAAAAGGGCCTCCACCAAATTATCAGGCAACGAACTATCTCGCTTAACCCTTTTTACTGCCACAGATCCTTCTTAAACTGCGTAAAATCGTCTACATATAGCCAGAATAATCGTCTACATATAGCCAGAATAATCGTCTACATATAGCCAGAATAATCGTCTACATATAGCCAGAATAATCGTCTACATATAGCCAGAATAATCGTCTACATAGCCAGAATAATCGTCTACATATAGCCAGAATAATCGTCTACATATAGCCAGAATAATCGTCTACATATAGCCAGAATAATCGTCTACATATAGCCAGAATAATCGTCTACATATAGCCAGAATAATCGTCTACATATAGCCAGAATAATCGTCTACATATAGCCAGAATACATATAATCGTCTACATATAGCCAGAATACATATAATCGTCTACATATAGCCAGAATAATCGTCTACATATAGCCAGAATAATCGTCTACATATAGCCAGAATAAAATTAAAAAGACGTCGCCGGTACAGAAGGGGTTACAGGCAAAACAAGTTGTTGGAGAAGACTAAGTACCATAACTCAAATGTAAACAAAAGAATAAGGCGATGAACAGTAGGGATGGCAATACACCTCTTCCCCCCCCCCCCCCCCCAAACAAACTGCCTCCAATACATCAACCGCTTCGTAGCCTTAAGAGGGGAGACAGGCCGTTTTTCTGGTCCACCTTTTTCCTCGTGTTCAGCCCCATTTGTTTTCAGATTTGATGACGTTCGGCCCATTAGTTTGGCGATTTTAATACCTTTCACCCCATTTTAAAGCCTTTCGTGCCATTTAGGTGTCGATTTTTTCCTGGCGAGCGATAGCGAGCCTGAAATTTTAAGAGGAAGCGGCCTTCGGCCAGGAAATTTTTCTACCGAAAAATGTACACATTTATCTTAAAGGGGGGTCTAGGGGGTGTTTCTAAGCTAAGGTCTAAACAAACAGCATACATCAACCGCTTCGTATCCTTAAAAAGAACTATTATAATGTAAAATTTGCATAATAAACAAACCAAAACTTTGACGAACACAGTAAAAAGACAAAGAAACTAATCAAAATCGCTATGTGGAAACAACGCTTAAGCAAAATAATAATTCTTTGTAAATAAAAGAACACAATCCACCACATAGGGTGTACATTACTACATGAGCAAGTTAATCTGTTTCCCAAACAAACTAATCGCACATATTATAACAACGCACTATCGTCACCGTTCAAGGAATTAGTCAATTTGGGAAGTCTACAAATCTACAAATGAGCACACACACACACACACACACACACACACACACACACAAACCACCAACAACAGCAACAACAATAAGATCAATACTACCACCTCCAACAACAGTAATTCAACAAGACTTATGAACAGCCGCAATAACAACTCCTAAACAACCGAACCCACCTCAATTCCCACCCCATCAAACATGAACAACCAGGGTACCACCACACCACGTCACCACCACCACCAACAACAACACTATAGGTAGCGCCAACGAACTTGACAATATTCTGGACCCCTTAACTTCTTATAACTCAAAATGAATGAAAGCAATCGGGCTGACATTTCTATCATTTGGGAAGAGTCCACCAGGAAATAGGTGTGGAAATTTACAGCCAGTTTGCTCAAGGTCCTTTTGAGTTACAAGGAGGTCTGGGATCGAGATAATTGTCAAGTTCGTTGGCGCTACCTATTATACCACTACCTCCTCCAGCATCAGTAATTCAATAAGAGTAATGTAAAGTTCCTCATAACAATTCGGGGACCTCACCAATTTTCAATTATGGAAGTATATCTCTGGACACGAATTTATGAACATAATGTCCTGTACATCAACTACAAAACTATTATACTGTACTGTATATTGACAAGCAAGTTCCATCCAAAAATCAATCCAGGTAGTTAGAATTGCATAAAGAAAAACGTAAGGGGGTCAACGAAATTGTATAAGTAACATACACAACATAAACATATCAACAATAACAAGCCCAGCACATTGGAACCCCACCACACTCCCATCACCATAATCCCGCCCAATAAAACACACAAGGTAGCCAGTGGTGACCTTGCCTTCATCTACAAAATAACATTGACTCTTTCTGGTTCGAGGATTACCTCTGTGAAAGAACACAGTCCGTCCGCATAAATAATACTATTTCCTCCATAGCAAAAACCCCTTACGGAGTCCCTCAAGGGTCTATTTTAGGACCAATTATCTTCATTATTTGTGTCAATGATATAC
Organism: Paralithodes platypus; assembly: GCA_032716605.1. Lineage (NCBI taxonomy): Eukaryota > Metazoa > Arthropoda > Malacostraca > Decapoda > Lithodidae > Paralithodes > Paralithodes platypus. Next base: position 17,380,957 of record CM064571.1, read on the forward strand.
TAACATACATAAAAAATTGCCTACTAGCACAATATGCTGACGACACACAGTTCCTTCACAGTGGTCAATTAAACGAATTAAATAATCTAATCGCTAGACGTGAAGAAACTCTACGGATTGCAAATGCTTACTTCCAAGAAAATGGTCTATTGCTGAACACCAAAAAGACTCGGTGTATCTTCATAGGAACACGTCAAATCATATCAAAAATACCAAGCAACACCACCATTCAATTCGGTGATACCAAAATCCAACCATCCATCCACGTAAAAAACCTTGGCGTTCATTTGGATGACCTTCGACAAACATATAAGCCAAACAACAACAACAGTAATGGGGGCCATATCCATATTATACATAAATAGAACAAAACATTATTTTGATAAATCAACTGGAATCGCAGTTATACAATCACTAGTATTAAGCATTCTGGACTACTGTAATATGATTTGGGGGACGACTAATGCATCACTAATCACGAAGGTTCAAAGGTTGCAAAACTTCGCGGCAAGAGTCGCAGATGGTAAAGCTAGGAAGTATGATCACGTTACACCCATTTTCAAAGAATTACAATGGCTAAGCATAAAGAAACAAATTACTTTTAATTCAGTAGTAACTATTTTTTTAAAAGTCACCCACCACTACCCAGATCACTTCCTACCTCTCCCAACTGTTAACAATATTACCGATAGTAATACAAGACAACGACACAATCTTTATGTCCCCAGAACCAAGAATGACTCGGGAGCCAGAGCTATGTCTGTAACAGGTCCAAGTTATGGAATCAACTACCATCGGATATCAAAGAGGCAAATACCGTACATGCATTTAAATCAAAGTTGAAAAAGAACTTATTAAATAATACATAATCTAAATATCGGGCCTCATTGTTCTCTATGGTAATATGATGTCCTATATATTCTTATTCATATTTTTATAAGAACATAAGAACATAAGAAAATGGGAGTCTGCAGAAAGCCGATTGGCCTAAGCAAGGCAGATCCCTGTCCCACACAACCCCAATTACAAAGCCCAATTATAGGCTCAACACTCTAATACCCTGAGGATCATCTTACCAAAACGGTTAGAGATTAACGCAGGATTACGGGGGTCTGCAGAGCGCTGATTGGCCCAACCCTGCTGATCCCCCTTCACACCCAACCCTTCTCGTCCATATGCTTATCCAATTTTATCTTAAAGCTCCCTATCGTTTTTAATCCCACTATAGCACTTGGTAGTCCATTCCACCCATCTACAACTCTGTTACCAAACCAATATTTGCCTATATCTTTTCTGAAACGAAATTGATCTAATTTGAAACCATTGGTACGAGTTCTTTCGCTATCACTGAGCTTTAGTACATTTGTCATGTCCCCTTTGTTAATCCCACTAACCCACTTGAACACCTCTATCATATCCCCTCTAACTCTGCGTCTCTCTAACGAATGTAAGCCTAATTTCTTCAACCTTTCTTTATACGGAAGATTTCTAATATTATGGATCATTTTGTCATTCTACGTTGTACTCTCTCCAATGAATCTATGTCCATTCTGTAATAAGGACACCAAAATTGAACAGCATAATCCATATGGGGTCTCACTAATGACAAGTAAAGTTTTAAGATAACATCAGCAGTTCTGTTACTCACACTCCTTGAGATGAACCCGAGAATCCTGTTTGCCTTGTTTCGAACGCTTATACACTGTTGTCTAGGCTTCAAATCATTGCTAACAAACACACCTAGATCTTTCTCACAATTCGAGTTTTCTAATTCCACATTAGCTAGTTTATATTTAACATTTGTATGCATCTTCCCTATCTTTAATAGCTTGCATTTGTCAATGTTAAACTTCATCTGCCAATTTACTGACCATTCGTGTAAGGTATCTAGATCCCTTTGGAGGCACTCTATATCTCTATCTGAATCAATTGTTCTCCCCATTTTGGTATCGTCTGCAAATTTACTTATCCTACTAGTTATATGACTGTATATATGACTGTATATATGTGGGTATTTCAATATAGATACATATAAACTATATACAGTCAAACAAATAATGAATGTGTGTGTAAAAGTATGTAAGTCCACGCACATATATATACTATATATGTATGTGTGGTGATGGGCTGGTCTATCAGAGTGAGAACTGAGCGATCTCTGCCATACCCATAGCTTACTCTGACTGTTCCTTTTACTTATATATTTTCTAGATCTCAAGTGACGGCGTCTCTTCCGTGGATTGACCTCCCAATCTACCAAGATTGGAAGCCAAAGCGTCACATTTTTCCTTTGCCCCTCAACTTTCTCTTCATAATTGCTGAGGGGCACAGGGCCCTGGGTGGGGCTTTGGTTTCCCGGGCGTTTCTGCACCCTCCTCAGCTCCCCGCCATGGAGTGGCTTTGGTCACCCAGGCTTTATTGTGGTCGGCAGGGAGGGTCCTGTGGGGGCGCTAGGTTATGGCCTTGGCCTTGCTCGGGGCCTTGGGGCTGTTCGACCAGGCAGCCTGGGGAACAGCAACAACAACAACAACAACTATATATGTATGTATTGCGTGTATATATGCATCTGAATGTGTATGTACAATCTAAGTTTATACCTTATACCTAAGTTAATACTTAATGTACACTTTGTAATTGTAATTATGAGAAGAATAACCACTTTTAAGTGGAAATAAAAAAAATATTATTATTTTATTATTACGCAGGCGGGAGACGATTCACCTCCAAGTAACTTCCTTATATTCAGCACAGAGGGAGAGAGAGAGAGAGTGTGTTTATGTGTGTGTGTGTGTGTGTGTGTGTGTGTGTGTGTGTGTGTGTGTGTGTGTGTGTGTGTGTGTGTGTGTGTGTGTGTGTGTGTGTGTGGACAAGCGGTTTAAGTTTAAGTGTACACACCTCTTTAAAATGCGTTAAAATGGAGTGTTTTCGGTTAGGTTAGGTAAGTTAGGTTAGGTTAGGTTGGTTAGGTTAGGTTAAGTTTTATCTACATAAATATATTTAAAATCGAAAAATGTACTCGTAAGCATGCATAATTAACGTGTGTACCGATAAACACACCACCGCTTGGGTGTGACCAAAGTACAAAGGAGTACAAAGGAAATCAAGCAACAACAGATCTAGTGACCCTTCTAGGTTGCTTGTCCTCCAAAACACTGAGGATCAAGTGTCCAAACAGTGGTTTAGAGTGGGTAAGGGAACATTGGAAAGGGAATTACTGCCCTGGAACTAATGTCCGTGGCAGGATTAGGAAGTTAGTAGGGGACAGATGGGTTAGTAACTGAGGGGGGGATAAAATAAAGTTATTCATTTACAAACGCAGTCAGTCGCGGGTGTGTGTGTGTGTGTGTGTGTGTGTGTGTGTTACTCAGTTACTTGTTCGTCAAGGGGAATCCACGCAATGCGAGCTAAGCTCATTATTATCGCGCCTCCTTAACTGGGAATGTATTGCGTGAAATGCATGTTAAGTGTTTTATGTATTGTTGGAATGGCTGTGGATGTGTGTGTAGTCTGTATTTTAGCCAATTGGCGACATCGGAAACGAAGGCTTAGGGTGGATCTGTATGGTACCATTCTCACTATAGACGGTACCGTCTCGCCCGAAGGCTTAGGTAGCCATCAGCTTAGGTGAACCATATGATACCCATCTCGCCTTGTACCATTTTTGCCAACCCCAGATGGGACGTCACAACGTCGTCCACTTATTCCAGGTACCTATTTACAGCTAGGTGAACTGAGGCTAACACATGAAGGAGACAAGCCCAATTTGTCTCCGCCCGGCCGGGGATTGAACCCCGGCCCCTCGTGTGTGAGACGAGAGCTCTACCACTAGGCTACGGGCTGTGTGTGTGTGTGTGTGTGTGTGTGTGTGTGTGTGTGTGTGTGTGTTTCAGCCATTTAGTACCATGACTGCTTTCTTCATTACTTTTATTGTAAGGACATAGCCTACCTGTGAATTGAACTCGAATTATTTTGATTATGAACCAGGCTAAACGCGCTACCTATAACATCACAGGTCACCTGGGCTTTCGAACTTTCCTGCTTTCTAGGTTTATATGTTTGTCTGCCTTGGGTAGCTAATTAGTTAACCCCTTCTGTACCGGTGATGTACTTTTCATTATATTCTGGCAACTATTAGACGATTTTGTTCAGCTTAGGAAGGATGTCTACCCATTAAAAGGCTACAGACTATCTCAATTAAGCCTTTTAGCTACCATATATTCTTCCTAAGCTTCATAAAATCGTCTAAATGTACCTGAAATCAAATGCAAGAGACGTCGCCGGTACAGAAGGGGTTAAAATAGGACTTTAGAGGCTATCAACCCTTCAGGATAATTAAGCCAGCACGCTGTAAGTCAAGAAAAGCGTCAGGACTGGAGCCCCTTTTCGAGAATTCCAGTCCCTTGTGTTGGGCAGCTTTTTGTATTAATTATGATATCCACAAAATATAAATTAGACGCATTAAGGGGAGATGTCCACTTGAGGGATTTTTTTCTTGACTCCTTTCTCCCTCCATGTTTAGCCCCATTGTTTTTTTCTAATTTTAAGACGTTTGCCCAATTATTTTGACGATTTTAAGAACTTTCAACCCATTTCAGTCAATGTTAAGACCTTTCGTGTCATTTAGGTGTCGATTTTATCCTGGCGAGCGATAGCGAGCCTGTAATTTAAGAGGTACCGGCTTTTAGCCGGGAAATTTTTCTACCGAAAAATGTAAAAATTTATCTTGAAAGAGGCTCAAGGGGGTGTAATCTTAAGCTTGAAGGATATCTAGAGACCAAACTAAAAACCTCCCCTTAAGAGAATCTGTAATACACAATCGATTAATAATGAAAAGAACACGATAGCATTTGTTTTGTAGAAAAAAAAGAAAAACTGACTGGTAAAAAATATCCTTGGCGCCCATAATGATCAGCAAATTAACCACTTGCGATTTCAGGCTATAAGGAAGTTGGAGCCGTGAACATCTCTATTACGCAGAAATGTAATTATAATGTAAGTTTCTGATGGATAAATGGTATGGTGAATTGGTTTCTATGTATTTATAATTGTGCTACGACCGTATTTTAGCTGTACATTCTGTTAAATATCGATATCTACAGCTCCAACTTCCTTATAGAACGAAACTCGCAAGTCGGCAATTCCAGTTTGTGATTGTCTTAGTGAAGCTCCTCAACCACCCGCATTAGTTAAGGGGAGATTTCCACTTGAGGGATTTTTTGGGACCCCTTTCTCCCTCATGTTTAGCCCCATTGCATTTGATATTTTAAGACGTTCGCCCCATAATTAAGAAATTTCGCCCCATTTCTGTCAATTTTAAAACCTTTCATGCAATTTAGGTGTCGATTTTTTTCCTGGCGAGCAATAGCGAGCCTGTAATTTAAGAGGAACCGGCCTTTGGCCGCGAAATTTTTCTACCGAAAAATGTACACATTTATCTTGAAAGGGGGCCTAGAGGGTGTAATTGTAATCTTGATGGAGGCCTAGGAAATTAAATAAAAACCTCCCCTTAAGAGGGCCCACCTCGTTTTTTTTTTTCTCTCTCTCCCTTTCTCTCTGGGTTGCATCCATTCAGCCTACTGTTTTAAGACGGTTATCCCCATCCAGGTGTCGATTTTTTTCCTGGCGAGCGGTAGCGAGCCAGCATATTATATATAATGTTTTGGTCAGCAGGCTAAATTTGTAAATGTTTCGATATATACATGTTTCTGGCGAAGCCCGATTTCTCCATACAATGCTGGCGAGCGATAGCGAGCCAGAAATAAATCGATGGGGATAAACGTCTTAACACAGTAGGCTGAATGGGGCCGAATGGATACGAGCCAGAGAAAGAGTAGAAAAGGAGACAAACAAAGCAGGTGACCCCCCCTTAAACACACACGTAGTTAGAACTAGTTTGGTGGGGTTACAAACAAATCAGGTGACCCCCCCTTAAACACACACGTAGTTAGAACTAGTTTGGTGGGGTTACAAGATGGCGGTCAGGTGGCATCATGCACCAAAATAGGACCCGGTAAATCATATGGGTGTGCGTGTGTAAGAGCGTGTGTGTACATGTGTGTGTGTGTGTGTGTATACTGCATGTATATATGTGTTAATGTCTATGTGTAAGACCGTGTGTGTATTTGTGCATGTATGTGTGTGTGTGTGTGTGTGTGTGTGTATACTGCATGTGTATATGTGTTAATGTCTATGTGTAAGACCGTGTGTGTATTTGTGCATGTATGAGTGTGTGTGTATTCTGCATGTGTTTATGTGTATGTGTATGAGCGTGTGTGTGTATGTGCATGTATGTGTGTGTGTATACTGCATGTGTATGTGTATGTGTAAATGTATGCCTGAATGTTTATATCTGGGTGTATGTGTGTATGTATACATGATGGGTGTGTATTTGTATGCATGTGTGTGTGCATGGAGATGCGTGCGTGTCAATATGCATGAATGTGTATCCGTGTACGTGCGATCGCATACATACATTCATGGTGTAATGGTTAAGGTGTCAAAAATCTGTGTGTGATAACCCGGGTTCGAATCCCGGTGGATCTTATATACTTTAATTAATTTCATTGGGGGTGTTTGGTGTTGTGGTGAAATTAATAAAATGTAGATTATCAGTAGGTTCAGCGATATTTGGTAGCGAGGCCGGTCTGTAATTATGATCTGTGCCCCATGAATATTCCTTCCTCTCACTTAAACATTAGGCTACCATAGCGCGGTTGGGAGTATGAACATGATTAGATTAATATCCAGTATTTGAGAATGGATAATAAGTCGTAGGCGTGTGCATAAACCTTTAACCGTCCTGGTGGTGTAATGGTTAAGGTGGCAAACATCTGTGTGTGATAACCCGAGTTCGAATCCCGGTGGATCATCTATCTATCTATCTATCTATCTATCTATTGCCCGACGCCGTGATCCCCGAAGAGGGTGTTTGGTGTTGTGGCGAAATTAATAAAATATATATATATATATATATATATGTGTGTGTCTGTATGAAGATTTAGGTGGTTGGGTGAAGTAATACAACTTATAATCCCAAATATATTAAACCATCTTGCTCGTCCCCACAGAGAGAGAGAGAGAGTACAAAGGGGTACAAAGGAGTACAAAGGAAATCAAGCAACAACAGATCTAGTGACCCTTCTAGGCTGCTTGTCCTCCAAAACACTGAGGATCAAGTGTCCAACCAGTGGTTTAGAGTGGGTAAGGGAACATTGGAAAGGGAACTACTGCCCTGGAACTAATGTCCGTGGCAGGATTAGGAAGTTAGTAGGGGACAGATGGGGGGGATAAAATAAAGTTATTCATTTACAAACGCAGTCAGTCGCGGGTTTGATGCGAGATATTTGTCTAAGCGGAGTTTAAATGAATCAACGGTGCTGCAGTTTATAACGTCTCGGGGAAGCCCATTCTACAAGTTGACAACTCGATTGAAGAAGAAATTCTTAGATTCGTGTGAGTTAAAATATTTACCAATAATTTTGCAACTGTTTCCCCACATGTAATTAGATTGGTCGATAGTGAAGTACTTACTACAGTTCATATTGTCGATGCCTTTGATAATTTTGAACACTTGAATTAAGTCACCTCTTAATCTGCGCTGGGTTAAAGGAAATATATTTAATTATCTAAGACGCTCTTCGTATGGTTTGTTCTTTAGGCTAGGTATCATTTTGGTAACTCTACGTTGAACTCGTTCTAGCTTGTTTATATCTTTTTGGTAATAATGGCACCAGGATTAAACGCAGTATTCCAGAAGAGGGCGGACTAAGGAATTGTAAAGAGTTAGGATAACTTCTTTGGATTTATGCTCAAATGAGAGAGAGAGAGAGAGAGAGAGAGAGAGAGAGAGAGAGAGAGAGAGAGAGAGAGAGAGAGAGAGAGAGAGAGAGAGAGAGAGAGAGAGAGAGGGGGGGGGGGGAAGCTGTTGAGGATGAATGCCAGCCGAATAGTAATGTGATACCCAGTTTGCGTAGGTGGGGACGACAGGTGAAGAATACAGGTAGCTAGGTAGTTTGGTCGGTAGGTAGGTGGGGTGGTAGGTAGGAAGGTAAGGATGTGGGTAGGTAGATAGGCTGGTTGGTTGGTTGGTTGATAGGTAGTTTGGTCGGTAGGTAGGTGGGGTGGTAGGTAGGAAAGTAAGAAAATGGCTAGGTAGGTAGGTTGGTTGATAGGTAATTTGGTAGGTAGGTGGGGTGGTAGGTAGGTAAGTAGGGACATGGATAGGTAGGTTGGTTGATTGATTGGTAATTTGGTTGGTAGGTTGGTGGAAACAGGTAGGTGAGGTAGCACTGGTAAATGTAGGCAGGTGTAGGTAAGTGTCTTTCCCTCTTCCTATGACTTAAATTGCTTCAAACTCCGTGTGTCCAGGCATTTTGGCTCGAACGTCCCTTGATTTTGGCCCTGTCACTCTTTCAACTATGGGGGAGGCACTCGCTATAGGCAGTTCTGCCTTTTGCCTCCCTCAATCACATAGAAAAAAAACCCCAAAATGTAGGTAAGTGCAGACAGGTGTAGGTAAGTGTAGGCAGGTGTAAGTATAAATTAAGTACGATAATAGGTAGTATATCAACAGGTGGATCTGTGGAAAGTGAGATGGGTAGAATTGCTTGCTTGGGTGGGTTTGGGGTCGGGTGGGTGAGGTGGGGGGATGTGGTTGAGTGGATGAGAGAGAGGGGCCAGTTTTTTGGGGGGTAGGCTATGTGGGTAACTGGGTGGATGATTGTGTGAGTGAAGGGATAAATAAATGGTTGCAGGTGTGCACATGGAATTGGCGGGTTATTAGAAAAGTGAATATATTTGGATCTTTGTTTCTTCTATGGGGATGAGAGAGACAAAAGGCAAAACTGCCTCTGATGAGTGCCTCCCCCAGAGTTAAAAGAGTGACAGGGCAAAAATCAATGACAGAGTAGGTGAGTGAAGGATGGATGAAAGTGAGGATGAGAGACTGATTACTGGATGGAACTGTGGATGTGGAGTTAGCGGGTGATGAGACAAGTGGGTAAGTGAATGGATGAATGGGTATATCAGTGAATAAAAATATGGAGGAGCTAGCTATCGAATTAAGGGGACACTGACTGCTTTTTTGGCCTATAAATTAATTCATTCATAAATTCTCAGTTTCCTCGCTAGACATCCCTCAAACTTAGAAAAACATCCCCTAGACACCCCCCCCCCCCCCCCCTCAAGATAAATTTGTAAATTTTTCGGCAGAAATATTTGCCGGCCGAAGGCCGGTTCCTCTTATAATTACAGGCTCGCTTTCGCTCGCCAGGAAAAAATCAACACCTAAATGGCACGATAGGTCTTAAAATGTATACAAAAAATGGGACGAAAGGTCTTAAAATCGCCAAACAAATGAGCCGAATGTCTAAAAATCTAATAAAATAATGAGACTAAACACGAGGGAGAAAGGGGACCAGAAAAACGACCGTCTCCCCTTAAGCTGGGTTCGATTTCCCCTCAGGAAGAGACATTTGAGCAAGTCTTACACTCTGTCCCTCTGTTTCACATAGCCATAAAAATAGGAACGCGGTATATGCGGACTGTTGTGAAGTCCTATCTGGGGTTGGCAGTCTGGTACTGTAGTCTATTCGCTGTAAGTAGGCGAGAAATCATGACCTCTATCATCTGTAACTCAAAAAGGGCTAGAGTAAATTGGCTGTAAATCTTCACATCTATTCTTTGACTGACTCTTCTCAAATGGTAGAAATATTAGCTCGATTACTCTAGTAGTTTTTGAGTTACAGAGGTTAGAGGTCATGATTTCTCGCCTACTTACAGTGAATAGACTATAGTTACCAGGGTACCGTCCAGGCCACCCAAGCCTTCGAATCCAGAAGTCGCCTTTGTAAACATGAGGGTGGTGCGAGGTCCTGACTAGCCTACAGTGACAAAACCCATTGACTGTACTGAACAAGCTCTATCTCCATGGTGTTCCGTCTCACTCAGACGTTCATGAGGACCTGCGATGTTAATCTTTTGTGGCTCAGTAGTATTCCAGGGTAAATTTGGTGGTTTGCCTCACCTATAGGGTTACTCCAAGGAACTGTAGTTCTCGAAAAGGGCCTCCAGTCCTGATGCTATTCTGAATTTATAGTGTGCTGGTTTAATAATCCAGAAGGGTTGTTAACCTCTGAAGTCCTATTTTTAACCAACCTATATTGATATGAGGTCATGATGGTGGGTGATGATGTGGGTGGGTAAGGGCATGCGTAAATGGGTGCATCTGTGTGGGTGCATCATCTTGCCTGACTTTGGTTGGTGATTAGGTGAGTCAATATGAGGGTCGGTGGGTGACTGGGTCGATGAAATATTAGATGGATGAGTAGTTAGATAAGCCAAGGGATGTGTATTGGGAGTTGGTGGCTGATGGAACAGTAGAAAAATGAACAACTGGGTGAATAACTGAAAGATGGGATGACTTGTTTTTAAATTAATAAATGAATGAAGAAAGGAAAATATATTCAATGAACACAAATATACACACCTAAAAGTGTCCCTCCATTCATGATTTTTTTTTATCAACCGGATTTTAACTGGTGTGGATCAAAAGTTACTATAAGGCTGTGGATGCATACAATGACTGAGTGGATGGTGTGGATGAAGGGATAGCCAATTGACTACTTGCGAGTTTCGTTCTACAAGGAAGTTGCAGTTGTAGACATCGATATTTAGCAGAATTACCAGCTAAAATACGGTCGTAGTACATTTATAATTACATAAAACTTAATTCCCCATACTTTCAATCTATCACAACACCTACATTATTATTGCCTTTCCATTTGATATCGATGTTTACGGCTCCACCTTCCTTATAGCCTGAAACTCGCAAGTGGTCAATTGACACCATTACAGTATGCAGCTGTTTATGTAAAATTCATGGGTGATGAACTTGACGGGTAATTGAAAGAGTGAAAAGGTGGAAGATCGAGTGTAATAATGAAGGCATACTATGGATAGTGTAATAATGAAGGCATACTATGGATAGTGTAATAATGAAGGCATACTATGGATAGTGTAATAATGAAGGCATACTATGGATAGTGTAATAATGAAGGCATACTATGGATAGTGTAATAATGAAGGCATACTATGGATAGTGTAATAATGAAGGCATACTATGGATAGTGTAATAATGAAGGCATACTATGGATAGTGTAATAATGAAGGCATACTATGGATAGTGTAATAATGAAGGCATACTATGGATAGTGTAATAATGAAGGCATACTATGGATAGGCATAGTCTATTCATTTTGACGAGACTAAAAATCCCGACCCCTAACCTCTCAACAATCAATAGGGCTGTTTGTAGGATTATAGTCTGTATCCGTGTACGTGTTATATTTATATAGTTTTGAAGTGTGTGTGTGTGTGTGTGTGTGTGTGTGTGTGTGTGTGTGTGTGTGTGTGTGTGTGTGTGTGTGTGTGTGTGTGTGTGTGTGTGTGTGTGTGTGTGTGTGTGTGTGTGTGTGTGTGTGTGTGTGTGTGTGAACGAGTAGGTGGTTGGGTTCGGCAATACAACTCGTCATCCCTTTATTAAATCACCTTGCTAATCCGTACACTTAGGACCAGAATCTTAACACGTATTGTAAGTACCTGACAATCCTACCATTTGGGACGAGTCAACCAGTAAAGAGGCGTGAGTATTTGCAGCCGGTTTGCTCCAGCCCTCCCTGTGTTACAGAAAGCTATGGGTGTCAATTTCCGGACTTGTCATAATGAATATATTACAGTTAATAATATAATGTATTTGTTTCACTCCCATTTAGTGAAATATTTGATTGGTGGATACGTGGAAACGTGAATGATAAATTATACATGTTATTTAATGCAAAGGTAAATAGATATGTGGATGGGAGCATAGCTGTGTAGGAGAATACATGTTATTTAATGCAGAGGTAAATAGATATGTGGATGGGAACATAGCTGTGTAGGAGAATACATTAACATGAATAAATAACTTAGTTGGGGATAAATTAGTGAATAGGTAAATTGGTAAGTCGATGGATGGAAAGATGAATAATATGGGATAGTAAAGGGTGGAGAAGGAAACACAAAGTATATTAACATGGATGAGAGAGAGAGAGGCGTGAACAGGTAATGTAAAGATGAATAATATGGGATAGTAAAGGGTGGAGAAGGAAACACAAAGTATATTAACATGGATGAGAGAGAGAGAGAGGCGTGAACAGGTAATGTAAAGAGGGGAAGCGTATCCTTGACTTGCTAACATCTCGCCATTCATACATTATATTCACACACACTTACCAAATATACCTCTCTCTCTCTCTCAACATCTTGCTAGCCATACATTCACTCTCTCTTACTGAATATACCTCTCTCTCTCTCAGGTTCTTAGGGGGAACACAATTTTGGTTATTAGTCTATGTGTGTATATGTGTGCATGTATGTGTTATTTTATCTCCACTCTTCCATCTCTCACGTTTCTTTCAATATACCTCCAGATTTTGTTTGTTTACCTGTTTGTCTTCCTTCGTTATTGCATGTCTGTCTTAACTGTGTTGGTGGTGTAATGGTTTTAGATGCTTATGGTCTGAGTGTGGTGTCCCGAGTTCGAATCCCGGGAAGACCATAATTATGCTTTCATTAGTTTGTTTATTCAAGTGCATTGGGGTTTGTAGTTGATGATTAATGTTAAGAACGGGGTGTTACTTTATTTCTCTGTCTCTTTCTTTCTCCCCTTCCTTTTCTATATATTTCTATCCTTCCTCTTTCTTTTCTTTTTTTCTCTCCTCCCTTCTTTGCACCCTCCCTTGCATTATATATTCGCACTTCCTTCCTTCTCTCCCTTTCTTCTTTGCCTCCTTCTATCAGCCCTTTCTTTCTTCCTCCCTCCATTATACCCTATTATATTACCCTTACAGTAGCGATCATGCCAACACCATCATTAAGGGAGCCCACTTAGCTTTTTTTCTCTTTCTCTCCCTCTCTCTCTGGGTAATATCCATTCAGCCCCATTCAGCCTACTGTTTTAAGACGTTTACCCCCATCCAGGTGTCAATATTCTCCTGGCGAGCGGTAGCGAGCCAGCATATATACTGTATATATTTTTTTGTTTTGACAGCAAGCTAAATTTGTAAATTTTTCGATAGAAAAATGTCTCTGGCGAAACCGGATTTCTCCATACAATACTGGCTCGCTATCGCTCGCCAGGAAGAAATAGACACCTGGATGGGGATAAACGAATGGATACAAGCCAGAGAAAGAGAGAACAGGAGATAAAGAGAAAAAAAAGCGAGGTGGGCTCCCTTAACCCTTTGAGTACCATCGACGTGTGTTATATCTTATTCTAGCTATATTTAGACGATATTATGCAGCTTAGGAAGGATCTGGGGTAGTTAAAAGGGTTGGTCGAGATAGTTTGAAGCCTCTTTATTTCTTACAATCGTCTAATAGTTGCCAGCATCTAACAAATAGAACGTCCCTGGTACTGAACGGGTTAACTGGGTATAGACAACTAATACGTTAAGCATAATTATGAAGAAACAAGAAACGAATACAAGAGATGACGAGAACAGCAGATACGAAGGGAAATGATAAGCGAAGGAGAAATGAAAATGGGATGATACAGAGAAGGTAGAGAACAAAAACAGTTCACGTCTTTGGGTGTGGTGGAGGGCAAAGGTCAACAGTGGAGAGAGAGAGAGAGAGTTAGCTACATACATTTGAGAGAACACATGTACAGTCGGCCTCATAAATTTGTAAACATTCCCTGACTTTATGTAGCCTATAGAAGGGAAAGTATTATGATTTAGGAATGCAAATAGGAAACTCATATGATCAATAAAAGTTTCATAGAAAATTAGTCTTGCAAGTCAATCACACTTTTCTTACTTTCATGCATGAAAAGATTAAGTGTATGCCAATTCATGTGGCCAACTGTACATAAAACAGCCTATAGATATAAGTAGCCAAAAACAAAGTGAAGAAACGCATCCTTGTACACTGAAAGTTCCGTAGAGACAGCTTCGACTTAAGGGGAGGTTTTTGTGTTCCCTATACCTCCATCAAGCTAAAATTTCATCTAGACCACCTTTCAAGATAAATTTGTATATTTTTTGATGGAAAAATGTCCCGGCCGAAGGCCTGTTTCTCTTAAATTACAGGCTCGCTATTGCTGGCCAGGAAAAAATCAACACCTAAATGACACGAGAAGTCTTAATATTGACAAAGAAATTGGGCGGAAAGTCTTAAAATCGCCAAACTAATGGGCCGAACGTCTTAAAATCAGAATACTAATGGGGCTAAGCACGAGGGAGAAGAGGGTCCAGATTTTTTTTTTTTTTTTTTCTTCTATATTCCAACTACTTTCTCTCGGGCATAGGCTGATAGCCTTTACACTCTACCGCTGAACACGGTGAGGCCCGTGAGGTCTTGCTCCAGTCTAGGGAGTGAGACATGCGAAGCTTCACGACTCGAAGCAACTCCATCTCTGAAGCCGCCTCGCCTCTGCGCTTCACAGTCTCATCCCCCACACTCGAATCCTCACTCTCAGAACGCCACCTATTGAGCAATTAACTCACTAGGCATTGCCCCCCTGCAGCATATTTTTGACTATGGGGATATTCGTACAATGCTATTTAATCAGGAAACAATGAGGGTATTTGTTTGGCATTTCGGTGGGCTTTGTGGTAATGCACTGATACTAGGTACAGTACAAATTCCATCCCAATAATATCTTCCCATTGACATATTGGGATTCGAACCCGGGTCCATTGGCTTACCAGTCCAGTAGCAAGACCACTCCGCCACACCTCCCCTGAATAACGGCCCATCTCCCCTTAAACTCGTCTAATATTAGCCTATAGATATTAGTAGCCAAAGCAAAGTGAAGTAACGCATCCTCGTATACTGAAAGTTCCGTAGAGACAGCTTCGACTTAATAGGAGGTTTTTACTTTGTTCCCTATACCTCCATCAAGCTTAAAATTTCACCTCCAAGACCCCCTTTCAAGATAAATTTGTAAATTTTTCGATAGAAAAATGTCCCGGCCGAAGGCCGGTTTCTCTTAAATTACAGGCTCGCTATCGCTCGCCAAGAAAAAAATCAACACCTAATTGACATGAAAAGTCTAAATATTGACAAAGAAATGGGGCGGAAAGTCTTAGCATCGCCAAACTAATGGGTTAGTTCCATAGCTCCTTCGACTTAACGGGGAGATTTCCACTTGAGGAATTTTGTTTTTTGTGGATACCTTTCTCCCTCATGTTTAGCCCCATTGCTTTTCAGATTTTAAGACGTTCGCCCTATTAGTTTGGTGATTTTAAGAACTTTCTCCCCATTTCTGTCAATTCTAAGACCTTTCGTGCCATTGAGGTGTCGAATATTGAGTAATGAAGATGGGAACATGGCAATTTACCGTAAGCTGGAAACATCAACAGATAATGCATTTCGAGGGTTGATTTAAACAGTTGGAAGAGGTACAAAGGAGTACAAAGGAAATCAAGCAACAACAGATCTAGTGACCCTTCTAGGTTGCTTGTCCTCCAAAACACTGAGGATCAAGTGTCCAAACAGTGGTTTAGAGTGGGTAAGGGAACATTGGAAAGGGAATTACTGCCCTGGAACTAATGTCCGTGGCAGGATTAGGAAGTTAGTAGAGGACAGATGGGTTAGTAACTGAGGGGGGGATAAAGTTATTCATTTACAAACGCAGTCAGTCGCGGGTTTGATGCGAGATATTTGTCTAGGCGGAGTTTAAATGAATCAACGGTGATGCAGTCTATAACGTTTCGGGGAAGCCCATTCCACAAGTTGACAACTCGATTGAAGAAGAAATTCTTAGATTCGTGTGAGTTAAAAGATTTACCAATAATTTTGCAACCGTTTCCCCGCGTGTAATTAGATTGGTCGATAGTGAAGTACTTACTACAGTTCATATTGTCGATGCCTTTGATGATTTTGAACACTTGAATTAAGTCACCTCTTAATCTGCGCTGGGTTAAAGGAAATAAATTTAATTCTCTAAGACGCTCTTCGTATGGTTTGTTCTTTAGGCTAGGTATCATTTTGGTAACTCTACGTTGAACTCGTTCTAGCTTGTTTATATCTTTTTGGTAATAAGGGCACCAGGATTGAACGCAGTATTCCAGAAGAGGGCGGACTAATGAATTGTAAAGGGTTAGGATAACTTCTTTGGATTTATGCTCAAATGACCTGCCTATAAAGCCAATTATTTTGTTTGCCTTCTTAACAACTTCTGAACATTGTTGACTCGGTTTTAGGTTACTCGATATTGTTACTCCCAGATCGGTTTCTCTGTTTACATTCTTAAGCTGAGTGTCATTCATCGAATAGTTTGCTTTCTCATTTAGGTATCCGATATGTAGTACTTTACATTTATCCGCATTGAAACTCATTTGCCAAATTTGGGCCCAACATGACAATTTATCTAGATTGTGTTGCATATCGTCAACTTGTTCTTTTGAGAGTACGCTATTTGCAATTTTTGTATCGTCAGCAAATTTTGAGATTGTACAGGTGAGACCCTCATCTATGTCGTTGATGTAAATTAGAAAGAGAATTGGTCCTAGTACCGATCCCTGGGGTACCCCGCTACTTACATTGGTCCATTTTGATGCCTTACCGTTTATGACTACTCTTTGCTTTCTGTCGCTGAGCCAATTTTCTATCCATTTCAACACACAGGTAGACAAGAAGGTAGACAGGTAGACAGGTAGGTAGAGAAGAACAGAGCATATTGTGTCCCCGGAAGTGAAGGCACTACATAGAGCATCAAGAACGGTCTTATAATTCCTTTGACAATATAGCCTTAAGGGGAGGTTTCTAGTTTGTTCCCTAGACCTCCATCAAGCTTAAAATTACACCCTCTAGACCCTCTTTCAAGCTAAATTTGTAAATTTTTCGGTAGAAAATGTCCCGGCCGAAGGCCGGTTTCTCTTAAATTACAGGCTCGCTATCGCTCGCCAGGAAAAAATTGACCCCTAAATGACACGAAAGATCTTAAATTAACAGAAATGGGGCGAAAGTTCCTAAAATCGTCAAACTAATGGGGCGAACGTCTTAAAATCTCAACATCAATGGGGCTAAACCTGAATGAGAAAGGAGTTCAGTCAAAAAATCCCGCAAGTGGAAATCTCCCCTTAATATAGCCTAATCTGTTATGCGGTGTCTTCTCCGCATATAAAGCACTGCTCAGACAGCCTTAGAGTTAGACCACCATTAATGAAAACCCTCATATAATGCCTCTTTTAGTGTTCTAGAGAGCCTTAGACCAGCGTTAAACCCAAATAGCGTTCTAAGTTGTTTCTAGGTATTTTTAGTATTCTAGAGAGCCTTAGACCAGCGTTAAACCCAAATAGCGTTCTAAGTTGTTTCTAGGTATTTTTAGTATTCTAGAGAGCCTTAGACCAGCGTTAAACCCAAATAGCGTTCTAAGTTGTTTCTAGGTATTTTTAGTATTCTAGAGAGCCTTAGACCAGCGTTAAACCCAAATAGCGTTCTAAGTTGTTTCTAGGTATTTTTAGTATTCTAGAGAGCCTTAGACCAGCGTTAAACCCAAATAGCGTTCTAAGTTGTTTCTGGGTATTTTCCAAGTAGAGTTCGAATTTGCTTTACCTATACCTTAAGGGTAGATTTCCACTTGAGGGATTGTTTTCTGGATCCCTTTCTCCCTCATGTTTAGTCCCATTGCTTTTGAGATTTTAAGACTTTCGCCCCATTATTTTGACGATTTTAAGAACTTTCGACCCATTTCTGTCAATTTTAAGACCTTTCGTGCCATTTAGGTGTCGATTTTATCCTGGCGAGCGACAGCGAGCCTGTAATTTAAGAGGAACCGGCTTTCAGCCGGGACATTTTTCTACCGAAAAATGTACAAATTTATCTTCAAAGGGGCTCTAGGGGGTGTAATCTTAAGCTTGATGGATATCCAGAGACCAAACTAAAAATCTCCCCTTAAGTAGCTCATTGCACTTCTATAAGTGTTTTATGGTATCTCCAAGGCGTGATTACTCGTCGAGTTGTTACTCTTTCAGAAATACTTGCGCTTACTATAAGTTTAGTGCCAACTATGCACTTACAAATTCACTCAAGGTACAGTCACTCATAAAACTTCGTGGACCTCACCTATTTCTAACTGTGGAAGTATGTCTCTGGACACAAACAATCCATTATAGCCTATACTACTTATCGAAAAGTAGGTTCCATCCAAAAAATCATTCCAGATTGTTATAATTGCATAAAATCATTCCAGATTGTTATAATTGCATAAAATCATTCCAGATTGTTATAATTGCATAAAATCATTCCAGATTGTTATAATTGCATAAAGAATAACATAGGGGGGGGGGGGAGATTCACGATTTGTTGTAAGTGACCGTACCAACATCAAGTCACTGACATAGGCCTATAATACCACGTGGCATACACCTCCAAATAGAACTCCACAAGTGGTGGGAATCCATTCAAAAGAAACCATTCACGGACATTATCACAAATCGGTACTGCATTTTTCAAACTGAATACCCGGTCAGGTCAGGTCAGGTGAAGGTATTGAGGGATAAGCCTTTACAACGGCACCTCGTTTCTACATTCTACTTTTTATATTTTTTCTGAAGAGTGTGGAGAGGGGAGAAGGGGTGTTTGAGAGAGAGAAAGCTGTAGGAGTGGATTTGTTATGTATGTTATTAGTCCGGTAACCGAAACTAAAAAAGGGGCTCACAGAGAGAGAGAGAGAGAGAGGGAGGGAGAGATGGCACTATATATGCGTCTCCACCTACCAAATCCAGCAGCAAAACTTAAGGCATCACAAAAACCGAAGGGAAACTCCGTCTGTCAGGTGTATAATTATATAGATGGTTGAAAAGAAGGGTGGTAGGGGGAGGGGGGGATAAGTGGGTGCGTGGGGGAGGGAGGTAGAGTAGGGTGAAAAGTGGGGGTAGGGGGTGAGGGAGGTAGGGTAGGATGAAGTATGGGGGTGAGGGAGGTAGGGTAGAGTGAAGTGTGGGGGGTAGGTGGGTGCGTGGGGGTGAGGGAGGTAGAGTAGAGTGAAATACATGAATATAGGAAAGATGAGGCAAGCAACGATAACAGAAGAGATTACATAAATATCTGGAAGCAAGGGATAATGAACGAATATCTGGAAGCAAGGGATAATGAACGAATATCTGGAAGCAAGGGATAATGAACGAATATCTGGAAGCAAGGGATAATGAACGAATATCTGGAAGCAAGGGATAATGAACGAATATCTGGAAGCAAGGGATAATGAACGAATATCTGGAAGCAAGGGATAATGAACGAATATCTGGAAGCAAGGGATAATGAACGAATATCTGGAAGCAAGGGATAATGAACGAATATCTGGAAGCAAGGGATAATGAACGAATATCTGGAAGCAAGGGATAATGAACGAATATCTGGAAGCAAGGGATAATGAACGAATATATTATAAATAAGGTGTAATGCGGGTAATGTGACGTTTGACAATGTGACATGCGGCACTCGGTCACTTTCTCCTTATTATGATATACCGTATTCTACTTCATATAAGGGGAGCTATTTAGTTATTATGATATACCGTATTCTACTTCATATAAGGGGAGCTATTTATTATGATATACCGTATTCTACTTCATATAAGGGGAGCTATTTAGTTATTATGATATACCGTATTCTACTTCATATAAGGGGAGCTATTTAGTTATTATGATATACCGTATTCTACTTCATATAAGGGGAGGTATTTATTATGATATACCGTATTCTACTTCATATAAGGGGAGGTATTTAGTTATTATGATATACCGTATTCTTTTTTTTTTTTTTTTTTTTTCTATATTCCAACTTACTTCCTCTCGGGCATAGGCTGAGAGCCTTAACATTCACCGCTTTACAATGAACAGTGAAGCCCGTGAGGTCTTGTTCCAGTCTAGGGAGTGAGACATGTGAAGCACGTAGAGCACAACGAGCACCTGCCATCTTGCCTTCACATGAGGCACGGTGCTCACTCATGGCCCGAAACGACCCCATCCCTGAAGCCATCTCGTTCCCGTGCTTCACTGTCTCACCCACTACACTCGGACTCTCACACTTACACACACACAACGCCACCTGTTGAGCAGATAACTCACCAGGCATTGCACCCCTATAGCATATTTTGAATATGGGAATATTCATACAGTGCTATTTAATCAGGGAACAATGAGGGTATTTTATTGACGTTTCGGTGGGCTTTGTGGTAATGCACTGATACTAGGTACAGCACAAATTCCATCCCAATAATATCTTCCCATTGATACATCGGGATTTGAACCCGGGACCTTTGGATTACCAGGCCAGTGGCAAGACCACTCCACCACACCTCCCCTAACTTCTACTTCTACTTCATATAAGGGGAGGTATTTATTATGATATACCGTATTCTACTTCATATAAGGGGAGGTATTTAGTTATTATGATATACCGTATTCTACTTCATATAAGGGGAGGTATTTAGTTATTATGATATACCGTATTCTACTTCATATAAGGGGAGCTATTTATTATGATATACCGTATTCTACTTCATATAAGGGGAGCTATTTAGTTATTATGATATACCGTATTCTACTTCATATAAGGGGAGGCATTTATTATGATATACCGTATTCTACTTCATATAAGGGGAGCTATTTATTGATATACCGTATTCTACTTCATATAAGGGGAGCTATTTATTATGATATACCGTATTCTACTTCATATAAGGGGAGGTATTTAGTTTGCTCCCTGGACCTCCATTCGATAGAAAAATGTCACCGGTTCCTCATTAATTACAGGCGAGCGATAAAATCGCCATCTAAATGGCACGAAAGGTCTTAATATTGACAACGAAATGGGGTGAAAGGTGCTAAAATCGCCAAACTAATGGGGCGACCGTCTTATAATCCCAAAACTGATGGGGCTAAAGTTGAGGACGAAGGGGCTTACATTATACAATATTACCTCTGGACTAATATGAACAATAATTGGACTACAACTGTACCTGGGAAGTGCTGGCAACAAACTTCGATCGGGGTAACTTCAATAGAGTGAACCATTTCCTACCAGAGTCTGGTGATTGTATATATTGTAAAGTATTATTAATATCAAGTAATTTACAACTGTACAATACTACCTTGACCAAGTTAGTTTAGTTATTTAACTTCGTTGTTTGAATTAACTATGAGGTATATGGGATTAGGTTTGAACGTCCCGCGATCGTGGGATTACTTTTAAACGATCCACTGTTTGCTGTAATTTCGTGGAATCCTTGATAATATGTTTACTTAATCGTTCTAAAACGATATTAACATTTATATTCAAAAAGAAAAAAGTAAATTTTCGTTTATAGGATTAAATGAAGAGAGAGTGAACCCTTTGTTATGAAGCTAGTACTTAGTTCAGTATATTTTTTCCTTAGGGTCGGGACCACAGACGCCTTTTAACCCTCTCCGATATATGACGCGATTTTGAGCCGATTAGGGACACTTTAAAGCCTTTGTTACCATCAGGGGTATTTAGAAACCTTTAGTTTAGTTACTTCAACCTCTGCAGTTGTCTTTGAGTTAGCTGTGGCCAGAAAACTAATTTTGGAGAGGTAATTATAAAAGTGAGAGAACTCTATTTCTTATTGCTAATCTGGCAACCTCTGCGTCATATGAGTCTGAAGGGGTTAACCCTGAAGTGACGGACGCCCCCCACGTATCAGCACATCTATATATCAAGGCCCGGCCAAGAACTCATTAAAAAACTCAACGTAGATCTACAGTAAGGTAAGTCTTGTTATTTACGGCCATGTGTACAATTCTTATGGTATGTCGATTCAATGTTATTAGGCTATTAATAGTGCAGTTGGGTCCAGTAGGCCTACATGATTATTCATATCCAGTATTCGATAAATGGATATTTATCGTAGTCATGTATAGTACCTTGAACTGTCTTGATGGTGTAAGGGTTTGATCGTGTAAGTTTTGTATTGGGACAATTTATTGGGGTTAAAAACGATATATATATATATATATATATATATATATATATATATATATATATATATATATATATATATATATATATATGTTAGTAAAGCCAGGTAATACATTTTCTTTAATACATACGAGGTTGAAAGAAATGGCAATTTCTGCGTTGGAAATTTTATTATTCAAAGTTTCCAGGTCTCTGATGAGTTTTCGCTGGGTGGCAGGAAGTAGATGAAGGAGATGAGCAAAATTCATGGTGGTACAGGGTTACATAAATGTAAATGATGATACAGGATATACGACGCGTTTCACTGGACAACCAGCATTATCAAGTAAGGAAGGAATGATATAAAAGGTAAACAGGAAGGGTATATATAGAGGGTGGAGGATCAGAGGAGGCGAAAAACCTTTTGCCCCCTGTTTTTCGCCTCCTCTGATCCTCCACCCTCTATATATACCCTTCCTGTTTACCTTTTATATCATTCCTTCCTTACTTGATAATGCTGGTTGTCCAGTGAAACGCGTCGTATATCCTGTATCATCATTTACATTTATGTAACCCTGTACCACCATGAATTTTGCTCATCTCCTTCATCTACTTCCTGCCAACCAGCGAAAACTCATCAGAGACCTGGAAACTTTGAATAATAAAATTTCCAACGCAGAAATTGCCATTTCTTTCAACCTCGTATGTATTAAAGAAAATAAATATATATATATATATATATATATATATATATATATATATTGCCTGATTACATACCAGGGACCGTAAGGTGATAATGTGCTGATTGTGCATATTATATGCGTAACTATGTGTATGTAACCCCTCCCCCGCCCCTTCTCTCTCTCTCTCTCTCTCTCTCTCTCTCTCTCTCTCTCTCTCTCTCTCTCTCTCTCTCTCCACTATAACAAATGACGCTATATAATAAGTAAATTAACAGGTACACCCCGTGATTATAGCAGGTAGGGGGGTGGGAGGTGGGGGGATGATCATCATTATACTTAAGGGAAAAACAATTACTGCAGTCATATGGAGAGAGAGAGAGAGAGATGATTATTATTATTATACTTAGGGAAAACTATAACTGCAGTCAGAGAGAGAGAGAGAGAGAGATGATTATTATTATTATACTTAGGGAAAAACTATAACTGCAGTCAGAGAGAGAGAGAGAGAGAGATGATTATTATTATTATACTTAGGGAAAAACTATAACTGCAGTCAGAGAGAGAGAGAGATGATTATTATTATACTTAGGGAAAAACTATAACTGCAGTCAGAGAGAGAGAGAAAGAGAAAAAAATGAAACAAAAAATGAAACAAAATCCACAAGAAAAGCAAACAGACAGACGTGAAAGGGTAGCATGAAGTTTGTGTCAGGAGTTGGCAGGGCGGTGGTTGTAGATAGCGTTGTCAATTTAGCTACTTTCCCGCTAGATCTAGATATATATATATATATTTTGATCAAGAGCCAATTTGTTTAAATCTAGCGGCATGAATTCTAGCGATATTTGGGAGATTTGAGCCATTTTAGAGCGATGTTCTAGATGTAGTATTATTCTAGAGATTTTCGGCTTATATATAGTATTTGTTTAACGTCGAGCGGCATGAATTCTAACGATATTTAGGAGATTTAAGCCATTTAAGGGGAGACTGGCCGTTTGTTTGGTCTATTAATTCATTTATTCATATATTTTGTTTAGCCATCAAGCTTAGAAAAACACCCCCTAGACCCCCTTCAAGATAAATTTGTACATTTTTCGGTAGAAAATTTCCCGGCCGAAGGCCAATTCCTCTTAAAATTGCAGGCTCGCTACCGCTCGCCAGGAAATAATCGACACCTAAATGGCACGAAATGTCTTTATAATTGACAACGAAATGGGGCGAAAGGTGTTAAAATCGCGAAACTAATAGGCCGAACGTCTTATAATCTCAAAACTAGTGGGGCTAAACATGGAGAAGGGGGTCCAGAAAAACGGTGTGCCTCCCCTTAAGAGCGATAAACCAAAGATTGTGGCATTATTGTAGCGATTTTCGGGATGTATTTACTACCTACTTACTTACTTACCGAGGTGTGGTGGAGTGGTCTTGCCACTGGCCTGGTAATCCAAAGGTCCCGGGTTCAAATCCCGATGTATCAATGGGAAGATATTATTGGGATGGAATTTGTGCTGTACCTAGTATCAGTGCATTACCACAAGCCCACCGAAACGTCAATAAAATACCCTCATTGTTCCCTGATTAAATAGCACTGTATGAATATTCCCATATTCAAAATATGCTATAGGGGTGCAATGCCTGGTGAGTTATCTGCTCAACAGGTGGCGTTGTGTGTGTGTAAGTGTGAGAGTCGAGTGTAGGGGGTGAGACAGTGAAGCACGGGAACGAGGTGGCTTCAGAGATGGGGTCGTTTCGGGCCATGAGTGAGCACCATGCCTCATGTGAAGGCAAGATGGCAGGTGGTCGTTGTACTCTACGTGCTTCACATGTCTCACTCCCTAGACTGGAACAAGACCTCACGGGCTTCACTGTTCATTGTAAAGCGGTGAATGTTAAGGCTCTCCGCCTATGCCCGAGAGGAAGTAAGTTGGAATATAGAAAAAAAAAAAAAAAAAAAAAAAAAAACGGTTTGATTTGATAACCCTGGTTATTATATGTACGGTGCCAACAACTGCCACCATCATTGATGCTGACACTTGTTCCCTCATTATTGACTAGTAGGTTGGCTTGGCTTGATTCGGTAACCCTGGTTATTATATGTACGGTGCCAACAACTGCCACCATCATTGATGCTGCCACTTGTTCCCTCATTATTGACTAGTAGGTTGGCTTGGCTTGATTCGGTAACCCTGGTTATTATATGTACGGTGCCAACAACTGCCACCATCATTGATGCTGACACTTGTTCCCTCATTATTGACTAGTAGGTTGGCTTGGCTTGATTCGGTAACCCTGGTTATTATATGTACGGTGCCAACAACTGCCACCATCATTGCTGCTGCCACTTGTTCCCTCATTATTGACTAGTAGGTTGGCTTGGCTTGATTCGGTAACCCTGGTTATTATATGTACGGTGCCAACAACTGCCACCATCATTGATGCTGCCACTTGTTCCCTCATTATTGACTAGTTGGCTTGGCTTGGCTTGATTTTATTTATTTTTTCATTTAGACTATCTATTTCCAATTTTGCTTACTGTTTTTCGTCGCAAACGGATTAAGGTGGTAGTGCTTGTGTCTTAGTCTATTTCTTTATGTATGAACATATTTTTGAGTTTCCATCAAGCTTAAACAAACACCCCCTAGACCCACTTTCAAGATAAATTTATAAATTTTTCGGTAGAAATAGTCCCAGCCGAAGGGGGACTCCTCCTAATATTACAGGCTTGTTATCGCTCGACAGGAATAATTCGACACCTAAAAAATGTATTAATATCGACAAAGAAATGGGGTGAAACGTCTAAAATCGTCGAACTCATGGAACGAACGTCTTAAAATCTTAATACTAATGGGACTAAACATGAGGGAAAAGGGGTACAGAAAAAGCGACAACCTCCCCCTTAAGTGGCCAAGAATATTAGATGTTAATATATCCAGACACGAGCCTAGTATATACAGTACATAATTGAATTTATTCTTGGGTAGATAGTTCAGGAGGCAGGTAGATGGATAAATATATAGATAGTCTGAACCTGTCTATTGAATGTTTGATAATCTTCAAGGACACTACATCCGCCTTATTAGAAACAATTTATTGGGAAAAATAGGGACCAATAAACTCGCCATATTTTTCTCCATATAGTCCGCATGGAGGATTTCCGTCCGTTATCAACAAATTGAAAAATACCCACTTCACAGACAAATACACCAAAAATATAAGTCAAAGCGGGGTTGTGGGGGCGGCAGCCCCCACCTATAATACTAGGATAGGTTAGGTAAGGTTGTTAGGTTAGGCTAATGTCCTTTCAAAGGGGTATAGGCTAGTAAACACTAGGATAGCCTATACCCGGTCAGAGGTAAGAAGAAGAAGAATCCTCCTTGAATGCTACCACACACCAAAAAGACAATAACAAGACAAACACATAAACCACGAAACAAAAATGAAAGGTGTTAGAGGGTATCATGAACTTGTCAAGAGTTGGCAGGAGGGTGGTTGTAGGTTCTGTGCCAGTCACTGCAATCACTACAAAGATACAACATGACAGACAAAGGTATACAGATCACGACAAACAAAATATTAACCAGTAACGAAGACAAACAGATATACTGCTGAAGTGTGAAATCGTAGTACGAACGTGTTGGCAGAGTGGTGGCTGTGGGTTCTGTGCCAACTACCATCACTCCGGCCACTTGTTGATTCACTCCCTGACTCAGAGGATGTTTGGCTTTTATATTTTTCGTTCAGACTATATATATAGTTATCCATCGATATGCTGAACGATTTACCTACTTAGAATATATTGAACTATTTACTGTATGTATCTAGTAGGTTCGTGTCTGGCTATATAAATAGCTGCAGCATCTAACATGTTTCGTCACAATCAGCTTGGGACGGAAAACGGTAAGGAAAATTTAATTTCAAACTGAAAACTGCGGGTGCCCAACCCCGAAAGGGATTGAAATAGGGGAACTATCTCCCCCACCCCCCTCCCCCGCCAAAGGCGGCTTTCTAGGGCCTTTCCTAGCTGATGCCGAGAGGATTGGGTTCTAGTCATGTAATGACGGGCTGATCTATCAGAGTACTAGTTGAGCATTCTCTGCCATACCTATAGCTTACTTTGACAATTCCTTTTACATATATATTTTCTAGGTTTCAAGTGGTGGGTCTCTTCCATGGATTGACCTCTCTACTGCCAACCTAGAGGTTGGCAGACTGGGAGCCAAAGCGTCACATTTTTCCCTTGCCCCTCAACTTTCCCTTCATAAGTGTTAAGGGGCACAGGGCCCTGGGTGGGGCTTCGATGTCCCGGGTGCTTCCGCACCCTCCTCAGCTCTTCGCTTGGGAGTGGCTTCGGTCACCTGGGCATTTTTAGTGGTAAGCAGGGAGGGTTCTGTGGGGGCGCTTGGTTATGGCCTTGGCCTTGGCCTTGCTTAGGACCTTGGGGCTGTTAGTTCAGACAGCCTGGGGAACAAAAACAACAACAGAAAACTAACAAACAGACGAGAGAGAGAGAGAGAGAGAGAGATCAAGAATGGATGTGTTGGCAGGGTAGTGATAGTCCCACTGCCAACAAACCTTCCATCATACCATCTGTGACTCAACACCACTGATAACGAGACTTCTTATCCAATCCTGAAATCGCGTGCCTTCCTTTAAGAGGGGATGGGCGTATAGATTTCCTCATTAATGTATCTTTTTTATGATTGTATACCTCCATGAAGCTTAAAAAAAAAGACTCACGCAAGACCCTCCTTCAAGAAATATGAGTACATTCTCTCTCTCTCTCTCAATATAATAACCAAGCCAATAATTATAATCAAAATTACTCCCATTACATGACTCACTGGCTATGTGAGCTATATGACCAATCTAAAATTATGCAGGAGAGAGAGAGAGAGAGAGAGTGAGTGTGTGTGTGTGTGAAGTACAGTAGATACACAGACTGCACAGACTTTATGGTGTATACAAACAGTCCGGTTTGTATTTTACAGGCAGGGATTAAGGCTTGATGAGGTCACGGTAAGAGACTTGGCTTGACCCAATAACCTTTATTTACCGTCCTACAGAATGGATGCGGGCAGACAATAATACAATAATACAGTTAAGAATTCGGCTGATAGCGAGTACAGACAACACACACACACACTCTCTCTCTCACACACACACACAACACTCATTCACTCACTCACTCAACTCACACACACACACACTCTCTCTCTCTCTCAGTATGTGTTGTCACCCAGGTGATAATTAATGACCTTGTTTACCAGGTGTGTGTTCTACCGTATTATTAACCCCTTCTGTACCGATGATGTACGTACTTGTCATTATATTCTGACCAGTATAAAACGATAATGTACAGCTTAGGAAGGAAGTCTACTCATAAAATACTACAGACTATCTCAATTAATACTACAGACTATCTCAATTAATACTACAGACTATCTCAATTAATCCTTTTACCTACCATATATTCTTCGAGCTTCATCAAATAGTCTAAATGAAACTGAAATCAAGTAAAACATATGTCGCCGATATAGAAGGGGTTAACCCTCTCTAACCCCAGGGTAATCTTTTTTGGACAATCGCTGTTTATCTTGATTAGTTTGGCGATATTAAACCGTACAGATGTTTCACCTCATTCAGGTATCGATTTTTTTTCTCTGATGTATAGAGAGCTTGACAATTAGGAATAATCGTCTTTCGACCCTCGAGCATTAGTCTTTTGATATGATAAATGTTCTTTTGATATGATAAATGTTCTTTTGATATGATAAATGTATGTATTTAGCCAGCAATGGGATCAAGGGGGAATGGCTTAGTTTAAAGGGGCTCTTGGGATCCGTTTGATTAAGTTTAGGGAGCAAACAGATAAACATTCAATACACAGACACAACTCGTGTGGGGAAATGGCAGTATATAAATCGAAATTCGACTCTCCTTAGCATGGGAAGGAACAGAGGTAGAAGTATCGAATTCATCCTTTTGTACGGTCGCGCTAATAAGTCATGTCCCAGCTGTCATTACGCTTGGCTCGCTCTGTGCTGTATTAATGTCTGTCAGATGTTGAATAGGGTGGGTAAGTGTAAGAACATGTTTGTATATTTCACTCGATATAAGAACATAAGAACATAAGAAAATGGGAGTCTGCAGAAAGCCGATTGGCCTAAGCAAGGCAGATCCCTGTCCCACACAACCCCAAATCAATTACAAAGCCCAATTATAGGCTCAACACTCTAATACCCTGAGGATCATCTTACCAAAACGGTTAGAGATTAACGCAGGATTATGGGGGTCTGCAGAGCGCTGATTGGCCCAACCCGGCTGATCCCCCTTCACACCCAACCCTTCTCGTCCATATGCTTATCCAATTTTTTCTTAAAGCTCCCTACAGTTTTAGATCCCACTATAGCACTTGGTAGTCCATTCCACCCATCTACAACTCTGTTACCAAACCAATATTTGCCTATATCTTTTCTGAAACGAAATTTATCTAATTTGAAACCATTGGTACGAGTTCTTTCGCTATCACTGAGCTTTAGTACATTTGTCATGTCCCCTTTGTTAATCCCACTAACCCACTTGAACACCTCTATCATATCCCCTCTAACTCTGCGTCTCTCTAACGAATGTAAACCTAATTTCTTCAACCTTTCTTCATACGGAAGATTTCTAATATTATGGATCATTTTTGTCATTCTACGCTGTACTCTCTCCAATGAATCTATGTCCATTCTGTAATAAGGACACCAAAATTGGACAGCATAATCCATATGGGGTCTCACTAATGACAAGTAAAGTTTTAAGATAACATCAGCAGTTCTGTTACTCACACTCCTAGAGATGAACCCGAGAATCCTGTTTGCCTTATTACGAACGCCTATACACTGTTTTCTAGGCTTCAAATCATTGCTAACAAACACACCTAGATCTTTCTCGCAGTCTGAATTTTCTAATTCTAAATTAGCTAGTTTATATTTAACATTTGTTTGCATCTTCCCTATCTTTAATACCTTGCATTTGTTAATGTTAAACTTCATCTGCCAATTTACTGACCATTCATGTAAGGTATCTAGATCCCTTTGGAGGCACTCTATATCGCTATCTGAATCAATTGATCTCCCCATTTTAGTATCGTCTGCGAATTTACTTATCCTACTAGTTATACCTAAATCTAGGTCATTTATGTATATAAGAAACAACAGGGGACCTAATACCGATCCCTGTGGGACACCACTTTTGACTGCTCCCCACTCTGACT
>CM064571.1:17415861-17490444 GCA_032716605.1 Paralithodes platypus
TAATTATGTTTTTATCTAAGTCCATCAATTTGGGTTTGTTATATTATGCTTACAAACAAACAAATAAACCGGCAGAGATGAATACAAAATCTCTGTTAATTGAGCATGGCGGAGCTAATAGTTCAGTATATACAGTATATACTACAGTATGACTCTAAACACGCTTACCTGGTACCATGTTATTCGCGTTTTTCAATGTTAATCTTTCTCCTATTCCTCTACAATCATTCTCCTATTCCTCTACAATCATTCTCCTATTCCTCTACAATCATTCTCCTATTCCTCTACAATCATTCTCCAATTCCTCTACAATCATTCACCTATCCCTCTACAATCATTCACCTATCCCTCTACAATCATTCTCCTATTCCTCTACAATCATTCTCCTATTCCTCTACAATCATTCTCTTATTCCTCTACAATCATTCTCCTATCCCTCTACAATCATTCTCCTATTCCTCTACAATCATTCTCCTATTCCTCTACAATCATTCTCCTACAATCAATCCTGCAATCAATCTACAATCATTCTCCTATTCCTCTACAATCATTCTCCTATTCCTCTACAATCATTCTCCTATTCCTCTACATCATTCTCCTATTCCTCTACAATCATTCTCCTATTCCTCTACAATCATTCTCCTATTCCTCTACAATCATTCTCCTATTCCTCTACAATCATTCTCCTATTCCTCTACAATCATTCTCCTATTCCTCTACATCATTCTCCTATTCCTCTACAATCATTCTCCTATTCCTCTACAATCATTCTCCTATTCCTCTACATCATTCTCCTATTCCTCTACAATCATTCTCCTATTCCTCTACAATCATTCTCCTATTCCTCTACAATCATTCTCCTATTCCTCTACAATCATTCTCCTATTCCTCTACAATCATTCTCCTATTCCTCTACAATCATTCTCCTATTCCTCTACATCATTCTCCTATTCCTCTACAATCATTCTCCTATTCCTCTACAATCATTCTCCTATTCCTCTACAATCATTCTCCTATTCCTCTACAATCATTCTCCTATTCCTCTACAATCTTGCTCTCTTATGTCTTAATTCCTTAAGGGGAGGGTTTTAGTTAGTTCGCTAAACCTCCATCAAGCTTAACATTACAGCCCCTAGACCCCCTTTCAAGATACATTTGTACATTTTTCGGTAGAAACATTTCCCGGCCGAAGGGCGGTTCCTCTTAAATTACAGGCTCGCTATCGCTCGCCAGGAAAAAATCGACACCTAAATGGCACGAAGTCTTAAAATTGACAGAAATGGGGCGAAAGTTCTTAAAATCGCCAAACTAATGGGGCGAACGTCTTATAATATCAAAAGCAATGGGGCTAACCATGAGGGAGATAGGGGTCAAGAAAAAAATATCCCTCAAGTGGAAATCTCCCCTTAACCCTTATTGGTGGTGTAATGGTTTAGGTGCTTATGTTCTGGGTGTGGTGTCCCGAGTTTGAATCCCGGGAGGGCCATATGCTTTTATTAGTTTATTCAGGTATTTGATATTAATGTTAAAGAACGGGGTGTTACTTATATATCTTCTATTTTTTTTCTCTCTCTCTCTCTCTCTCTCTCTCTCTCTCTCTCCCCCCCCCCACCTAAAATTCTCCACTCTCCTGTCATATTTTCTTTACTTTCCTTTTCATTGTTGCCTTCTTTTCCTCCATTCCCTCTTTCTCCCTCTTCTGCGCATTTACTAATTTAAGAAGCCTCGCAAATGTTACGTGAAAAAGATTGGGTCATGCCACAAAGAGACGCCCATTACAAACCCATAACACACATTTCACAAGGGCAATCGACTAATGCTTCCCCCATGAACTCAACTCGCTTGCTACACTCTGAAATGTTCAAGGGGATGGAAAATGTATGTACAGTCGCGTTAATAAGTAATGTCTCAACTGTCATTACGTTTAGTTCGCTCTGTGCTGTACTAATGTCTGTCAGATGTTGAAAAGGGTGTGTCAAGATAGGAACAAGGTTGTATATATCGCTCAAAAAGAAGAAATCATGTGTAAATATTGCTGATACCAATTAATAATTGATCAAAATATACTTGGTGCCGAGACATGACTTATTAGCAGGGTTGGCATGATTAAAATCAAACGATTTTAATCGAGTGATTTTAATCGATTATAATCAAGGACAAAAATAATTGATTAAAATCAAAATTGATTTTTTTATTAAAATATCACATTCCAAGTAATTATAAGTCATTTTGCGCTAATCTTAATAGTCTACCAACATTTGTACCCTCTTAAACATTATATAGTGACCTACTGTATATCAACAATATTTTACATATTTCTAATAAACTTTTGCACTACCGGTAGTTCAAGAGTTTAAGATATTAAATAAATTGTGTTCTTTCATAGAAAATTAATTATCTTTGCTCCTTAACCCTCCTTGCCCGGCTGGACACCATAGCTCCATATCGAGTTTGCCCCACCGCTCAGCTGGCCTACATAGCTCCATAGCATTATTTCATGGCTTAAAATCGCACTTGAGAAAGTTTTGTTGTCTTAGCGGATGGTCCGTATAACCAACAAGAACAAAAACACATAGCCAGTCAGTCAGGTGACTCCTGCTTGCATGCAGGCCTAACGAATTTACGAAAGCTTCTATTGATTTCCCGAGTCTCAAACGATGCGTGAAAGCAATCGACAGTAAAATAGGAATGCTTACAATGGTGAAATAAATCAGTAATCAATAATCAATATTAATACAGAATACATAATCAATAATTAATTGTTGAACGAATGTAAATAGACCGTAGCCATGGCTGCCGATACTGCATCGTCGCATTCGAATAGTTCTCAGTAGCATCACAAAACAGACAGTTTTATTTCCCATCTCGCACAATAACCGCTTAATGTACAGTGTTCTAGTCTTCACCTATCGTAAGATAACGCCGAGTACTGCCTCTGGTATGTATATAACCTAGGGTAAGCTATTTATTTGCAGAGATATGAGTATCTTTAAATGACGAAACTTGGGAATTTACACGGTTCTAGGCTCGCAGTGGCCAAAACTGACCTACTTATTATCACAATAGAAACTGAACCTCTTCT
This sequence comes from Paralithodes platypus, assembly GCA_032716605.1. Classification (NCBI taxonomy): domain Eukaryota; kingdom Metazoa; phylum Arthropoda; class Malacostraca; order Decapoda; family Lithodidae; genus Paralithodes; species Paralithodes platypus. The sequence continues at coordinate 17,418,944 of CM064571.1, forward strand.
AGTCTTCACTCATAGTAAGGTAACGAGTACTGCCACTGGATAGATAGATATAACCTAGGTTTGGCCATATTTTGGCGTACAGTATTTATAAGCGCGCCAAAATCCTGAGAATTCGACGATTCATCCAGATTCAGCATTGGCGGGAAGGTTTAAATGGCTGTTCGGCAAGGGTTAAATTACTTTGATTTAATTGTTTTTCTGACATATTATAATCAAAGTTATAGCCTTTAAGATGTAAGAATATATATACTTACAAAATTATACAAGTTTCGCGCAAAATGGAAGTTTGTGTAAAAAAATCGAAAACAATCGATTTTAATCAAATAAATCCGATTTTAATAAAAAAAAATCAATGATTTTGATTTTTATTAAAAAAATCGGATTTTTTCCCAACCCTGCTTATTAGGCCGATTGTACTGTAATATAAAGTTCGGTATATGGATAAAGATTTATCAAGCTTAAAAAAACATCCACAAGACCACCCTTCGATATAAATTTGTAAATTTTTCGGTAGAAAAATGTCTCGGCCAAAGGCCGATTCCTTTTCAAATACAGGCTCGCTATCGCTCGCCAGGAGAAAAATCGACACCTAAATGGCACGAAAGGTCTTAATATTAGCAAATAAATGGGGCAAAATGTCTGAAAATCGCCAAACTAATGGGGCGAATGTCTTGCAATCTCATAACTAATAGGGCTAAACATGAGGGAGGAGGAGGACTCGAAAAACCAACTGCCTCCCCTTAATACAGACCATTCATTATAGGCAGGCCAAATAGTGTGACCACTAACTTACATAACTTTAAAAAAAAAAAAAAAAAAAAATCGAGCTACTATTTTCACTATTTAGGATGTGTGTGAATTTGTATTTTGTTTGTGTGTGTTCACTGTTTTCTGTTGTGTTTTGATTTGTCCCTATTCTTGCTCTGTCTTGAGTCGCCCCCCCCCCCCCAAAAAAAAAGGAAAAGTGAGGATTTGGCCTGAGTAGATAGATAGATAGTCAGCCAAGGAATACGTGTGGAAAATGTACATCCCATTAGCTCTAGCCCAGTTTGAGTTACAGAAATTAGATGTTACAATTTCAGGCCACCCCCCCCAAAAAAAGAGAAAAAAACCCAGGAAAAGAGGGAAAACACGGGGAAAAAAACTAGGACAAATGGGGATTGGGCCTGAGTATATAGAATAGATATGGTGACCGGTCAACTCAACCAGTAGACCATTTTAACCAGTAGCTCTCAACCAGTACCAAATCAACCAATACGGGTTAGGTTAGGTTAGTACTATATTTTGGCACTGGTTTGGTTGATCTGGGTTAATTTGGCACTGGTTGAGAGCTACTGGTTGAAATGGTCTACTGGTTGAGATGACATGGAACCAATAGATATATATATAGAATAGAACAATTTCAGGCCTAACTATGATAAATGTACTATAAATATGGGCTACAGTAACCGTCCAATATCTTGCCAGGGTCCATCAGTGTGGTTTAAGAGGAGACGGACGTTGTTCTGGACCCCCTTCTCCCTAATGTTTAGCCCCACTAGTTTTGAGATTTTAAGACGTTGGTTCCATTAGTTTGGGGATTTTATGACCTTTCACCCAATTTCTTAGTCAATATTAGGACCCTAATTCGTGCCATTTAGGTGTCGAATTTTCCTGGCGAGCAATAGCGAGCCTGTAATTTTAGGAGGAATCGGCCTTTGGCCGGAACATATTTCTACCGAAAAATTTACAAATCTATCTTGAAAGGGGGTCTAGGGGGTGTTTTTCTAAGCTTTCTTCCTAGGGAGGAAACTAAAACAATATATGAATAAATAAATTAATAGACCAAACAAACAACCACTGTCCCCTTAACCCCTTCTGTACCGTCGATGTCTTTGTGATCCTATTCTAGGTATATTTAGACGATTGTGTGCAGTTTAAGAAGGATCTGTGGTAGTAAAGAGGGTTCAGTTAGATACTTGGAAGCCTGATATTTGCTGGAGGCCATTTATACATTAACAAGAAACGTCTAATAGTATCCAGAATAAAGTTCAAAAGACGGCACCGGTAATGAATGGGTGAACAATCTTAGTGTTTATATTATTTGATCTTTGGTGGCATCGTAAATGGAATGGATATAATAATAATTTCTGTCTTATTTCAAACCATTTACCACGTGATATAAACACAGTATCCCCATGTGTGAAGGCGCTTATTGGGAGCAAGGCAAGACAAAGTAGAATTAAATGCCCATACTAAAAGGATACCGGTACTACTATGATTCGCGCAACATATTTACTATTCGCACAGCCATAGCGCACCCTATTGATTTTCAGTGGTGACAACTAGAGCGAAGCGTTTTGTTGAGCTACACTATGTATAGATAGTTATATAACATTGCACTACTAATTCACAATGCACTCGACTTGACGACTTCAACTGCATTATATTGCATATTAATTATTATCTAGACGGGGGAGCAAAGTTTTAGTCCTAGTTCAGTTCAGTTGATATGCGGGAAGCTATAGGCCTTTTCAACGGCGCCTCCCTTATTTTATTTCTTTATTTATTTTGGTTGTGTTTTAGTTGTGTACATCGTTTACTATACAGATACCGGTAGTATTTGTTGGGAGCCCATGGCCGCAGCCGCTAATAATAATAATAATAATAATTAAGTAAGTAAGTAAGTAAAATACATCAAATTAGAATCGTGATTAAGTCGAACATCGAGGCATTATAGCTGCGACCATGCCCTTCCCTAATAGTGAAAAAAAAACACACACACACACACACACAAGATAAAAAAAAAAATCAGGTGACCCCCCTTAACGCAAGGTAGTGTACTGTTCATGTCATGTAAACAAACAAATAGACACACTGATACGAGACCAACAACACCCGGTTCTACAAAATCACACAAATAGCTACACGTCATTTTCAACTGGATTATTTCGACCAGTACCGATAGCTATTTCGAGATACGAGGACACCCGTCTTTCTTTTATTATGGCTAACAGCAGACGATTTTATTGAGTTTAGGAAAGAATTGTGGGAGTCAGATAACTAATGGAGCGAAAACTTGCCACCTTGTTTAGTACTGGGGCCTTCGATAACTGCATAAAATCGTCTAACAAGAGCCAGGATGAACTGAACAAAAAAAGTCCTCGATTACTGAGCGGATTCATTGTATTTTGGTCAGGTCAGGTGAAGGTATTGAGGGATAGGCCTTTACAACGGCACCTCGTATCTATAATCTACTTTTCCTATTGTTCTGAAGAGTGTAAAGAGGGGAGAAGGGGTGTTGGAGAGAGAGGAAGCTGTTGGAGTGGCTTTGTTATGTGTGTTATTGTAACCATTTGGAGTTGCAGAGAAAGGCGGTGTAGTAGTGTTTATACCGCCGTGACCCGAGGTGGACTAGTGGTTTAGGTGGGTTGCATATATACACGCCATGGTCACCCCTGATTCCTGGACTGCACACGTGAAGATTAGTCTGCTTTAGGATTTTCATTTACTTTTCCTTTCTTTTAACTCTATTTTTTTCTCTCTTCGTTCTCTCTCTCTCGCTCTCGCGCTCTCTCTCTCTCTCTCTGTCTGTCTGTCTGTCTCTCTCTCTTGTTCTCGTTCTCTCTCTCGGCTTCTGTGGGTAACTTTCATTCACGTCACCTTCCTTTAGTGTGTTTTTGTTTGTTTTCATTATTCTTTCACTCAATTTATTTTTTAATTTTCCTCAATCTTCATATTCTTTACACATGTCTGTCTTCCCCTTCTTCTGATTCACACGCCATAGGTAAGCTTCTTTTACGTGTCCTATCAAATCTACGAGAGCACCATTTTCTGTTTTCATGAGAGAGAGAGAGAGAAAATGAGAAAAATAAATAAATAGAGAAAGAAAGAGAGAGAGAGAAATCCTCAAACCAGCTCCCCTCATTTCAGTCTTGCATTGATTGTCCAGAAACACCCACAACTTGGACTCCCTACTAAGCCAAGGTCGAGAGCGGCTACAATTTTCTCAAGAATTACGTACATAATGGAGAAAAAAAAAAAAAAAAAAAAAAAAAAGACGCCCCAATCTATAAAACCATCATCATCAAACACACTCTAGCACACACTCACACACTTTCAATTTTCTCAAGAATTATGTAGAGAGAGAACAGAAAAAAGGAAAACAAAATCGAGGAAATCTATAAAACGATCATCTCCAACACACTCTTGCAAGAAAACAAGGAAAACAAAATCAACGAACTCTATAAAACGATCATCTCCAACACACTCTTGCAAGAAAACAAGGAAAATAAAATCGACGAACTCTATAAAACGATCATCTCCAACACACTCCTGCGCACACTCGCACACTCTGCGATGAAGTGTGCATGTATGTGATCATCTTTGTTCCTCTCATATTTTCCTTCAGTTGTTAGTAGGTCATTCTGAGTAAATTGCAGAAACCCTCGACCTCGGAGATTAGTCATGGCCAGAGGTGTGGGTCTTTCTGGAGAATCAATATTGCACTGAATTGGGGAACTGGGTTGAGGGTTTAAGGGGAGGCAGACCGTTTTTTATGGACCCCCTTCTCCCTAATGTTTAGCCCCACTAGTTTTGAGATTATAAAACGTTCGGCCCATTAGTTTGGCGATTTTAACACCTTTCGCCCCATTTCGTTGTCAAATTTAAGGCCTTTCGTGCCATTTAGATGTCGATTATTTCCTGGCGAGCGATAGCGAGCATGCAATTTTATGAGGAATCGGCCTTCGGCCGGAACATTTTTCTACCGAAAAATTTACAAATTTATCTTGAAGGGGGGTGTTACAAATTTATCTTGAAGGGGGGTGCAGGGGGTGTTTTTCTAAGCTTGATGGAGGTCTAGGGAGGAAACTAAAAAAATATATGAATAAATTAATTAATAGACCAAACAAACGGTCAGTCTCCCCTTAAGTGTGTAAAGTGAATACTAGTGTTTGCTAGAATATGAGTGTGCTACAGTCTACTCAATAATAGGAGTGTGCTACAGTCTACTCAATAATAGGAGTGTGCTACAGTCTACTCAATAATAGGAGTGTGCTACAGTCTACTCAATAATAGGAGTGTGCTACAGTCTACTCAATAATAGGAGTGTGCTACAGTCTACTCAATAATAGGAGTGTGCTACAGTCTACTCAATAATAGGAGTGTGCTACAGTCTACTCAATAATAGGAGTGTGCTACAGTCTACTCAATAATAGGAGTGTGCTACAGTCTACTCAATAATAGGAGTGTGCTACAGTCTACTCAATAATAGGAGTGTGCTACAGTCTACTCAATAATAGGAGTGTGCTACAGTCTACTCAATAATAGGAGTGTGCTACAGTCTACTCAATAATAGGAGTGTGCTACAGTCTACTCAATAATAGGAGTGTGCTACAGTCTACTCAATATGAGTGTGCTACAGTCTACTCAATAATATGAGTGTGCTACAGTCTACTCAATAATAGGAGTGTGCTACAGTCTACTCAATAATAGGAGTGTGCTACAGTCTACTCAATAATAGGAGTGTGCTACAGTCTACTCAATAATAGGAGTGTGCTACAGTCTACTCAATAATAGGAGTGTGCTACAGTCTACTCAATAATAGGAGTGTGCTACAGTCTACTCAATAATAGGAGTGTGCTACAGTCTACTCAATAATAGGAGTGTGCTACAGTCTACTCAATAATAGGAGTGTGCTACAGTCTACTCAATAATAGGAGTGTGCTACAGTCTACTCAATAATAGGAGTGTGCTACAGTCTACTCAATAATAGGAGTGTGCTACAGTCTACTCAATAATAGGAGTGTGCTACAGTCTACTCAATAATAGGAGTGTGCTACAGTCTACTCAATAATAGGAGTGTGCTACAGTCTACTCAATAATAGGAGTGTGCTACAGTCTACTCAATAATAGGAGTGTGCTACAGTCTACTCAATAATAGGAGTGTGCTACAGTCTACTCAATAATAGGAGTGTGCTACAGTCTACTCAATAATAGGAGTGTGCTACAGTCTACTCAATAATAGGAGTGTGCTACAGTCTACTCAATAATAGGAGTGTGCTACAGTCTACTCAATAATAGGAGTGTGCTACAGTCTACTCAATAATAGGAGTGTGCTACAGTCTACTCAATAATAGGAGTGTGCTACAGTCTACTCAATAATAGGAGTGTGCTACAGTCTACTCAATATGAGTGTGCTACAGCCATAATAGAAGTGTGGACATTTACGGTCCGTTTGCCCCCGCTCTCCCTGAAGAGTTTCAAGAAACTAGGGATCACGGTGAGTGTGTGAGTTTATGTTGAGGGTTAGAGTGCGTGAGACATGAACAAAAGCGAAAGTGAGTGTGATTAGAGGAGTACGGTTTGTGTGAAAGGAATATAGTGAGAGTAAGGGTGTGCAGTGAGAGTAAGTGTGTGCTAGAATATGAGTGAGTGCTAGAATATGAGTGTGAGTGCTAGAGTAAGAGTGTGAGTGCTAGAGTATGAGTGTGAGTGCTAGAGTAAGAGTGTGAGTGCTAGAGTAAGAGTGTGAGTGCTAGAATATGAGTGTGAGTGCTAGAGTAAGAGTGTGAGTGCTAGAGTATGAGTGTGAGTGCTAGAGTAAGAGTGTGAGTGCTAGAGTATGAGTGTGAGTGCTAGAATATGAGTGTGAGTGCTAGAATATGAGTGTGAGTGCTAGAATATGAGTGTGAGTGCTAGAATATGAGTGTGAGTGCTAGAATAAGAGTGTGAGTGCTAGAGTATGAGTGTGAGTGCTAGAGTAAGAGTGTGAGTGCTAGAGTATGAGTGTGAGTGCTAGAATATGAGTGTGAGTGCTAGAGTATGAGTGTGAGTGCTAGAATATGAGTGTGAGTGCTAGAGTAAGAGTGTGAGTGCTAGAGTATGAGTGTGAGTGCTAGAGTAAGAGTGTGAGTGCTAGAGTATGAGTGTGAGTGCTAGAATATGAGTGTGAGTGCTAGAGTATGAGTGTGAGTGCTAGAATATGAGTGTGAGTGCTAGAGTAAGAGTGTGAGTGCTAGAGTATGAGTGTGAGTGCTAGAATATGAGTGTGAGTGCTAGAGTATGAGTGTGAATGCTAGAATATGAGTGTGAGTGCTAGAGTAAGAGTGTGAGTGCTAGAGTATGAGTGTGAGTGCTAGAGTATGAGTGTGAGTGCTAGAGTATGAGTGTGAGTGCTAGAATATGAGTGTGAGTGCTAGAGTAAGAGTGTGAGTGCTAGAGTAAGAGTGTGAGTGCTAGAGTATGAGTGTGAGTGTGAGTGCTAGAATATGAGTGTGAGTGCTAGAGTATGAGTGTGAATGCTAGAATATGAGTGTGAGTGCTAGAGTATGAGTGTGAGTGCTAGAGTTTGAGTGTGAGTGCTAGAGTATGAGTGTGAGTGCTAGAGTATGAGTGTGAGTGCTAGAATATGAGTGTGAGTGCTAGAGTAAGAGTGTGAGTGCAAGAGTATGAGTGTGAGTGTGAGTGCTAGAATATGAGTGTGAGAGCTAGAGTAAGAGTGTGAGTGCTAGAGTATGAGTGTGAGTGCTAGAGTATGAGTGTGAGTGCTAGAGTATGAGTGTGAGTGCTAGAGTATGAGTGTGAGTGCTAGAATAAGAGTGTGAGTGCTAGAGTAAGAGTGTGAGTGCTAGAGTATGAGTGTGAGTGCTATAGTAAGAGTGAAAGTGTTGAGTACGATAGTCTTTCGTTTTACCTGGCGGAAAATGTAGCAACGTATTTCGCAACACAATCCTCTACATAGCAAATTCATCAGGTTTGGGATATAGACATATATATTCAGGTGGCTATAAAGTGTTTGTGATAGTGAGATAGGGAGAGTGGAGGTAGATTATAGTGTACTGTATGTGAAGCTATATTAAAGGGTGTGTGTGATGGTGAACGAAAGTAGGTATATTTAAGGGGGCCCACCTCGTTCTATTTTCTCTTCCTCTCTCTCTCTCTCTCTCTCTGGGTTGTATCCATTTGGACCCATTCAGCCTACTGTTTTTAGACGTTTATCCCCATCCAGGTGTCGATTTTTTCTGGCGAGCGGTAGCGAGCCACCATATTTTAAATATTCTTTTTATCAGCAGGCTAAATGTCTACAGGCTAAGGCGGATTTCTCCATACAATGCTGGATCGCTATCGCTCGCCAGGAAGAAATCGACAGTGGTGTTCCACAGAGTGAAAGTTAGATGAAAGGCCACGAATGTTGCATACATTGATAGTAAGAGTGGAAGGTAGTGGTCCAGAGCATTTTGGGAAGTCATTGCCAGGGGGCAGATCGGTGGGGGCATGTAGGTGAATGGGGCCGAATGTAGGTGAATGGGGCCGAATGTAGGTGAATGGGGCCGAATGTAGGTGAATGGGGCCGAATGGATTCAAGCCAGAGAAAGAGAGAAAGGGAGAGTAGAAAAGCAGGTGACCCCCCTTAAGGCCTTAAGGGGGGACATACCGTTTTTTTTTTTTTTTTTTTGATCTATTAATTCATATGTTCCTTAGTTTTCTCCCTAGACCTCCATCAAGCTTCGAAAAACATCCCCTAGACCCCCTTTCAAGATAAATTTGTACATTTTTCGGTAGAATAATGTTTCCTCTCAAAGTTTCAGGCTCGCTATCGCTCGCCAGGAAATAATTGACACCTAAATGGTACAAAAGGTCTTCAAATTGACAACGAAATGGGGTGAAAGGTGCTAAGATCGCCAAACTAATGGGCCGAACGACGTATAATCTAAAAAAAAAAAAAAATGGGGCTAAACCTGGGGGAGAAGGAGGTACAGAAAAACGGTCTGCCTCCCCTTGAGTGTGTGTGATTTACCCGGTTGAAATAGGTGAAGAGTGTGTGGGTGTGTGGTAGAGTGTGTTTGATGATGATTATTTATAGATTGGGGCGGGTTTTTGTTTTTTTCTTTTTTGTCTGTACGTAATTCTTGAGAAAATTGGCTCAGTAGGGAGTCCAAGTTGTGATGGGTGTTTCTGGAGAATCAATGCAAGACTGCGATGAGGGAGTTGGTTTACGGATGCTCTCTCTCTCTCTCTCTCTCTCTCTCTCTCTCTCTCTCTCTCTCTCCAAGCCATTTACTCTTGGGAGGGGAGACCACGGAATAACATAATAAGAGGGAAACTTATGAGACACGGGCCGAAGGAGGGAAGAGGAGGAGGAGGAGGAGGTGCAAGGAGAGAGGGTGGGTAAATAGATAGATAGAGACAGAGAGTAGATAGATAGGCACACAGATAGACAGACACATAGAATACATAAATACATATTGTTGAATAGCTAAACTTGTATATCTATCTCATTAACTATATATATACCGGTATATATATATATATATATATATATATATATATATATATATAATATGTGTATATATACTGTATATATGTGTGTATAATTATATATATATGTGTATGTGCATATAATTATATACAGTATATGCTTGTGTAAGTGGGTGTGTGGGTGTGATAGAAATTAAAGATATGAGAGAGAGAGAGAGAGAGAGTGAGAAGATTAGACAGATGGAGAGGTAAAGCAGAAACAGGAGAAGATATAAATACAGACAGCAATTAAATATAAAAATACCCTGAATTATGATAATAGCGTTTGTGAGGCAGCGAGAGAGGGGTGAGGGTGGGGTATTTTTAAACCAACTACCATCATTATCTACCACAATTATTACTGAAACTACCATAAGTACAAACGTTATTATTAATAGTAGTACAAATATGACTATTATTATATCACAAGGTATTTTATAACTTTACTAAAAAAAAAAAAAAATCATTATTAACTTAACTACCACCAGTAAAACCATTATTATTATCAGTACCCGATTAAATTAAATTATTAAATTATTAAATTATTATTATTATTATTATTATTATTATTATTATTATTTAGCAACAGAAGGCTTCTACTCTGCTCCGAGGCAGATTGCAAAAGAATAACTCCCGATACCAATTTAAGGGGGGTGACCTGCTTTTTGTTCTCTCCTTTTCTCTCTTTCTCTGGCTTGTATCCATTCGGCCCCATTCAGCCTACTGTTTTAAGACGTTTATCCCCATCCAGGTGTAATTTTTTTACTGGTGAGCGGTAGCGAGCCAGCATATTTTAAAAATGTGTTTGACAGCAGGCTAAATTTGTACATTTTTCGGTATAAAAATTTCTCCGGCGAAGCCGGATTTCTTCATATAATGCTGGCTCGCTATCGCTCGCCAGGAAGAAATCGACACCTAGATAGGGATAATAACAATAATCTTCTGGTTACTTATATAGCGCCCGTATCTCCTCCTTCAAGGATTCACAGCGCTTGGCTTTCTTTAGTCTACCAGAGACCATTACCCATCCCCCTTGCTCATGGGAAGATGGTAACCGCCGGCTATGTCCCAGAAAAACTTTTCAATCTGAGCGGGGATTGAACGCGAGACCTTCAAGATGGGAATCAGACACGCTATCAACTGAGCCAGCCGGACGGCTGGCTAAAACCGTCTTAAAATAAACGTCTTGATAAACGTCTTAAAATAGTTGGCTGAATGGGGCCGAATGGATACAAGCCAGAGAAAGAGAGAAAAGGAGAAAAATTTAAAAAGCAGGTCACCCACCTTAATGTTGTAAGGGGTGACTAAAATGTGTTAGGCAGGAAAGGCATCTGACTGTGAGAAACACCAGACATTTGCTCCATGTTATTATGTTTTTTCCACCAACCAACTTCACCTCTAAACTCAATTAATGAAATCAACAAATACATGTGGCACTCCAAGGACTCGAACCTAGGATACTCACATCGAAATTCCGCGCACTTATGCATTACGCTATCGAGACAGTTATATGAAAACTGTCCAACAGGATCAGGAGCCGTGAAAAGGGATAAGCGAGGTATTTTGAAGCATGCTAATTTCTGAAGGCCCTGTTTAAACTGAGTAAAATCGTCTAACAGTACCGTAGCCAGAATAAAGGTAAAAGACGTCACCGGTACAGAAGGGGAGGATAGCCTAAAAATCCTGTAAATTGAGTTAATGTCATGCCTACCAAACTACAACTACCAAATATAACCACAGCTACCACAACTGCCAACTACTACTGTATATCCACACCTACAACCGCTTCCACAATTATCACCAACACCCACATTAAACTACCTAACGTCTTCAACTAACACAATATTATACTGTATATATATATATATATATATATATATATATATATATATATATATATATATATATATATATATATATATATATATTCAATAACATAAACCAACCTCTGAGTCTACTTAAACAAAAAAATACATACTAGCAGGCGAAATGTATCGCATCACGCACCACAATCCACCACCATTATCCCTCATCCACCACAACTACCACCCTCATCCACCACAACTACCACCATTATCCACCACAACGGCTCCTATTAGTGGCAGAGGTGGTCTAAATCAGGCTTAGTTAGGCCCCAGTAGGAAGTCTGTCACGCAAGTTGAGAGCAGGCACGATTGGATAGGTAAACAGAAGTTACATAGATACAAAACCCACACAGACCATTTGGCCCCTTTGAGGTGATCCGGCCTTAAAAATGGCTGGTAGGTAGGTAGGTAAATTAGTGGGTAGGTGGGTTAATGGGTAGGTAGGTTAGTGGGTAGGTAGGTTAATTGGTAGGTAGATAGGTAAGTAGGTAGGTTAGTGGGCAGGTAAGCATATGTATGGGTAGTAAAGGTAGTGGGATGGTGGGACAATCAAATAAATAGATGGAAAGCCAAATACACAAAGAACCCTGAATTTTCGTAATCAGCATTTCACCAAAACAACACCAATACTTACTAATGAAGTTTATCCACGTCAGAGCTCACGCCATATACCTCCAATCAGTACGTACCTGAAATTCGATCAAAAGTCTAATTAGTAAGATATTAATTAACATTATTTAATCGTTGGAATATTGGGTGTTATATATTATAATGGAACAAAATAAAGTTGTTGTTGTTGTTGTTGTTGTTCCCCAAGCTGCCTGGCTGAACAGCCCCAAGGCCCCGAGCAATTCCAAGGCCATAACCGAGTGCCCCCACAGAACCCTCCCCGCCGACCACAATAAAGCCTGGGTGACCGAAGCCATTCCATGGCGGGGGGCTGAGGAGGGTGCGGAAACGCCCGGGAAACCAAAGCCCCACCCAGGGCCCTGTGCCCCTCAGCAATTATGAAGAGAAAGTTGAGGGGCAAGGGAAAAATGTGACGCTTTGGCTTCCAATCTTGGTAGATTGGGAGGTCAATCCACGGAAGAGACGCCGTCACTTGAGATCTAGAAAATATATAAGTTAAAGGAAAAGTCAGAGTAAGCTATGGGCATGGCAGAGATTGCTCAGCTCTCACTCTGATAGACCAGCCCATCACCACATGACTAGAACCCAATCCTCTCAGCATCAGCTAGAAAAGGCCCTAGAAAGCCGCCTTTGGCGGGGGGATAGCTCCCCTATTTCAACCCCTTTCGGGGTTGGGCACCCGCCCTGCCATGCCCCAGCCAGGGTTCGAACCCAGGCCAGTAGTGCAGCACTCCAGCACCTAAACCAGTAGACCACCGAGGAGCATATAATTTAGTGGTAAACCACTAATCTATCGCTAACAATATATGTTTCTGTCCACAAGCTACAGTATACATAATGGCAACATACAATGATAAATAATTTATACTGTATATAAGAAAATAACATTACTAAAAAAAAAAAAAAAAAAAAAATCATAGTTAACGAATCACAGATCAATATTAGGATAGTAATTAAAGAAAACTCATATTTCACAAAAGACAAACCACCTCACAACACTGGGCTAACAATGCCAAACATTATCTGATAAAAATTAAGTAAAAACCAATATAGATAGGACAAATACGTGACATTGTATCAGGCTATAATGATATGTAGCCAAAATACATCAGAGATAAGATTTGGATTTATCTTTGCTTTAGTATTTTATTAGTTGCTACGAATGACAACTTAAATACAAGGATATTTGTAATCAATCATATTTGGGTACAGTACCGAATTTATTCATGTTATTAATCCATAACATAACTCCTTCACTAAGTTATTTATGTATGGTAAGTAGTTATTCTTAATTATAATAATAATAATAATAATAATAATAATAATAATAATAATACAAATCATTTTTTTTTGGTAATAATATGCATATAATTTACATAAGCATTAATGTAAATTAATGCCGTAATAATATTATTATTATTATTATTATTAACAATAGTTGGGTAGTAATAATACTACCGGTTATAGTGATAGTAGTAGTAGTAGTCTACATTTGAAATAAGAAAATGCGAAATAAATGTAATAGAAGCCTAGTAAAGTATCATTATCGAACGGATGGGGCTTCTCTCTCTCTCTCTCTCTCTCTCCTGGATTTTTTTTTTTTTTTTTACGCAGGACACACTGGATTTGTTTTCCCAAAAAGTTATGGAGCGAACTTACTGCTAAATTGTCATAGGTCATTAATTGTTACACTTCCCAAACATTTGCTCCTGCAGTATGCCACGATGCGCGCTTTTAAATAATATTCTGGCTATTATTTAATTAATTTATTAGATTAGAAAGGGTTCGATGAAGTTAAAAGAATAATTGAGAGCTCTGTCCACCGCTGTTTGATACAGATCCTTCCTGGGCTGTATAAAATCACCCATTATTGGCTAGAACACGCAAAAAAAAAAAAAAAAATTATCTATAGGCAAATTTTTACATCTAGCAACATGAATTCTAGCGATATTCTGTAGATTTAAGCCATTTTAGAGACATGTAGAGATTGTGCGGTTATTCTAGCTATTTTCGGCATTTGTTTACTATCTAGCGGACTCCATTTGGTAACCCTGGATTTTCATGATTAAAAAAAAAAAAAAAAAATGGGAATTGATATTTTAAGGCGTTCGACCCCTTAGTTTGGCGATCTTAAGACCTTTCGCCCCATTTCATCGTCAATATTTAGACCTTTCGTGCTATTTAGGTGTAGATGTTTTCCCTGGCGAACGATAGTGAGCCTGTAATGTTGGAAGAACCGGCCTTCGGCCGGAACATTTTTCTACCAAAAAATGTACAAATTAATCTAGAAGGGGGATCTAATGGATGTTTTTTTTAATTTGATGGAGGTCTAGGGAGGAAACTAGAAAAATAATGAATACATGCAAAAATCGCCCAAAAAGTGAAACGGAAGGATCTGTGGTAGTAAAAATAAATAGGCTAAGTGAGGTAGTTCGAAGCCTGTTAGTTACTGGAGGCCCTTTTTTAAACTGAATAAAATCGTCTAATAGTAGCCAGAATAAAGTAAAGAAGACCTCGCCGGTACAGAAGGGGTTAATATATAGCTGATTTGATCTGAGCATCAATCTAAATTAACCCTTTCAAGCTCCAGTACGCGTTTTTGTTGTTTCTGGCTACTATTAGACGATTTTATTCAGATTAGTAACGGTATATGGAAGTCAAAGGGTTGATTGAGATAGTATTTACCCTTTTAATACCCACAGATACTTCCTAAGCTGCATAACATCGTCTAATGATAGCCAAAATAAACTGATAAACACGTCAGAGTTTCAAAGGGTTAATATATTTGGAGACAAAAAAAACCCAAGAGTTGAAGATTATTTTCCAGTACCTTTATATATAGTTTTTTCCTTATGTGCATGGAAGAGACAAAAGGCAAAGCTGCCTTTAACAAGTGTCTCCTCCAAAGTTGTAAGTGATAGATGTTATATTATTGTAGTATTTATTTTTTTGTTTTTATTTTATTTTTGTGCATTGGAAAGAAGTGTGGTGTGCTTGTTTAGTGTAGTGAAATGAATAGAAGGTGGTGTTTGAGAGTTGTTGTTGTTGTTCCCTAAGCTGCCTGGCCGAACAGCCCCGAGTCCCTGAGAAAGGCCATAGCCACGATCGGGCTTTCCCACAGAGCTCTCATTGAGTGTAGATTGTGTTGTTGGCGTAAGTGGTTGTGTGAAATGCAGTCTTCTATGATGTGTTTAATGGTATGGGGTGCTGTGTTACATCCCGGGCAGGCGTCGACAACGGAGTCATCCAGTCTCTTCTGATAGCTCAGGAGAGCTGGATGGTGTCCGCATCTCAGCCTGGCCAGGTGGACTCTGTCCTCGCGAGGAAGGGAGGATTCGGAAGGATGGATTTCGGGAGGTCGTGCATGCAGCTGCGTGTTGTCTGTGAGTGAGTGGATGGATCGGTGAGAGATATGAGTATGGATGTGCTTCTGGAAGTTGGTTCGGGGTGGGCAGGGAGGGAGAGAGGAAAATAATTGTGTGTGATACCGTGTGCTGGGTGTTGTTTTGATATTTCTTGGTGTCTG
Source organism: Paralithodes platypus (assembly GCA_032716605.1). NCBI lineage: Eukaryota > Metazoa > Arthropoda > Malacostraca > Decapoda > Lithodidae > Paralithodes > Paralithodes platypus. Next base: position 17,434,244 of record CM064571.1, read on the forward strand.
TGGGTGTGTTGCCATGTAGTTTAGTGGGTGGTCTTGGTTCGTGGAGGCTGCTGCCAGGAATTGAGTGCCTCTCATGTCCAGATGGTCTTTGACTTTGAGGATTTTGGTTTCTTGATGTAGGTGATCTGTGGGTGAAGTAGCTGTACAGCCTGTAATGATCTTCAGGGATTTGTTTTGAATAGTCTGTAAGGTCTTATGATGTGTTTCAGCTAGGTTAGAAGCCCAGGCTGGGCTTGCGTATTCCATCACTGATCTTATGTATTGTTTGAGAGTTAGCTGGATTACTTACTCTGTGTGTAGATGAAACAAACAGAAACAGTGAGGGAAGCCAGACAAATAAAACAGGAATTCCAGCTACTCCTTATCACATGAGGCCACCCCTGGGTGTTGTCATTCCCGATAGGTGTCTACAACTTCTCCATAAATGAATGACTTTCACAACAAATGAAACAGAAAATTTCATATTCTTAATCGAATAAGCGAGCTAAATTTCCAAGCAATATATATACAATTACTGAATACTTACGATCATATTTGTAATAACCCTTGTACTATAGTCGCACATATAATGATATCAATTTATATTTACTCCCCCCCCCCCCCTCTCTCTCTCTCTCTCTCTCTCTCTATCTGAATAATGCCAACCTGATTTATAAACACAAATATGAATGTAACCAGACGACGATGCTGTTGTTTCAGTGGAATAATGGCTCTTTGAGCAGTATGTATCGCCTTACTAGTGGTTGTCCCCTCACAGGATGGGGGGCGCTGCTCAATAAACTCGCCCCTCGGGGCAAAATAAAATATAAAATATCAAATCTCTCTCTCTCTAAGTAACAATGTGCTATTTGTGGTGATGATATGGCTGTGTCAGTGATAGTGGTGGTGGGCTGGGATTGGGGTAGTTGGGAATGACATCTTCACGATGGGGGGTGCATGTGGTTGTGAATGTACCAATGTAATCAGCTCGATCCTTTTATCAGGTGCTAGCATATACATGTGTACATGCAATAGTGGTCTACCACACCTGCAATGTCCGCCAGTGCAGCTAAGGGCATGGAAAGTCCTGTTCGTTAGTCAATAAACCTACGTGCTCCGGCGGGGGATTATGGTCCGCGGAGGAAAGTAAGCTCCGTTGAGCTGGTAACTAATATGTTTTCATATTGTATATGTATATGTTTTCATACTGTATATAGATACAGTATATATTTACTGAGAGCTCGGGAATAAAATACGTATTATTGTATGAGCTGTAGAAGAGAGAGAGAGAGAGATGCAACTTTGGGGCGTGAAGAGATCGCAGAGAATTAGAAAGAGGAGGCGAGTTGATGAGGCGAAATACTTTTGACTTACCCTTTCAAGAAGTGCGGTACGGGTGGAGCCTTCCCACACATGCGAACATTACTCCATAAATGGGCCTATTTTGCTACTCAAAATATCAATATACACAATACTATTTCTTGAGATGAGATCCCAAGATAACCTCGTTCACAGGAAAGCTAGACAATATAACAAGAGAGAGAGAGAGAGAGAGAGAGAGAGAACCATATGCAGAAACATGTATTATCCAATTGAACACTAACAAGACTTGCATGTTGGCCATTTGTCATGTTGATAAAGGACCATAAATGCCTGCGTGCATAAATACACATACACACAAACAGTACATAATATACAGTATATACAGTGTGTGTGTGTGTAGTAGTAGTAGTAGTAGTAGTAGTAGTAGTAAGTAGGCCCTAAATATATGAATTAATGTGTGAGCGTTTGACTGATTATGTGAAATGTCTTGTACTATTGCGATCATTAATGCTGGCTATAAATGTTCAAAGCTGTATCGAGGTCAACTGAAGCTCCGTAAATAATTCTTTACCTGATAATTGCATTACGGGATGTTCGTTTCACCAATACAAGAGTTCAGTAAGTACCATATTTATTGCCCGCGACTATACATACATGCATACATACATAGTTATTTCCCTCTCCGTGGTGTTATGTATGGAGGACTTCAATTTGATGACACGATTCACTAATGAATTAACTATGCAAATTTAACTACTTGTAATTCAATCTTACCCACTTTACTTACACAAATCAAGGAAAGGTAAAGAGCTCATCCATACTTACAGACAATAGAAACAGGCATATAGGCCTATACTGTATAATTAGATATATATATATTTTTTTTTTTTTTTTTTTTTTTTTCCCCGCTGAGACTTCCTAACAGTCCACTTAGACCAGGTCACTCATGTGTGTGTAGTCTCTATACACATATAATTTCACACACAAATGTTCCTCGTATGGAGCATTACACTTGACACAATATATTCAGATAGGGGCAACTATATCGAATCAATATGATTAACAACATAATTCCCAGTTTCTACTGTTATGACACGACACTATAGCCTACAGTTGCCTATAATATTATAAGGTATCCCCTTCGCCATCTTATTGATAACAATAAAATCTGTAATCCAGTCACACTTCGATCATATTTATCATCAAATCAACTAATTTACTCTTATAAATAATTACAAAAAACGTAAACTAAAGGTTGTGTGGGATTCAGTGGTAATATAGGGCCATGCGATAATATTAAAATACAAAGAGAAAAGAGAAGACATACAAAGAAAACGTAATGAGGGTAAAGGGGAATGCAGGAACAAAAACACATGCGGTTACTGTGCGTGTATTGTTGCTACCCAGGATACAGCGAGATCCCGTGTTACCCAGTTCTAAAGTAGGTGTAAGCGACCAAGAGACGACAGAGGCCTTCTCGTTCATCAGGCATCCATTTTCACATTAGTTACACCTCTAAAATTATGTTAAGTGTTCTATTATCATGCGTTGTGCTTAAAGGTTGTTCCTAAGTTGCCAAAAACTATAAAACTGACAACACCGTATTAACCCCTTCTGTACCGGCGACGTCTTTTATATTCGATGTCACCTATATTTAGACGATTTTATGAAGCTTAGGAAGGATATATGGTAGATAAAAGAATAAATTGAGATAGTCTGTAGCCTTTTAATGAGTAGACAGCCTTCCTAAGTTGTACACAATCGTCTAATAGTCGCCAGAATATAATGAAATGTACGTCTCCGGTACAGAAGGGATTAAAGTGGTAAAAACCATGTCATTATACAAATACTAGTTGTAAGATACAGGGTGTAACAATAACGTACTAATAAATTAAATAACAACCGTTTATACTTTTTAAGCATTGTATTTTTCCTGGTAATGCTTGCCGTACGATGACCAATTTCCTTTACTGTAGGACCTATTCTGGTTATCATTGGAAAAAGGTTGCAGTTCACGAAGGGTCAGATAGCGTATAATATACAGTCCACCACAATAATATTTATCTTTTCGTGATTTCAAGTAAGAAAAAACAATTTGTATGACTGAATTACGAGTGTAGAATGTTATACAATAGTTAATTCGTCCGATCACTAAACGGTTTCTCAACTAACTTCTCACATTTCAGTTATATGGATTGTATTTCCTTAAATAAGATCACGGAAAGAGAACCGTATATCAACTTTGTAAAAGCTACGTTAATTAACCTGTTTAATTCCCATACATTTTTCCTAAGCTGAAGGAAAATGTCGAATGATAGTCAAGAAGGAAGGCGTTATCATGCCGATTAAGATAACCCCTTCGTTATGATAATGCCATATTCCGTATATTCTAGCTGACAGTATAAGATTCTATGCAGCTTACTAATTACCAGTGAGAGAGTTAATTAATACTGTATTTGCCCCTTTGATCCCAAAACTTTCTTTCCAGTTGCTTAAAATCGACTAACGTTATCAAAAATGCAATGAAACCGTTTTTAAGGGTAAATTATATAATGCAGCAATATGAATAAAGTGTGTACGGGTATATCAGAACTACGGGTGGCCCCTCTAGTAGTTTATATTGCCAGGCCACTCACCCACTTGGGCGGTGATGGGCGCAGATGGTCTAAGTACAGTCACACACCCACACACACGCCCACACGCACATCAGGGCTTTGTTCTCCGACAGACACACATACAGCTGACAATGGGATAGCCTATGTGTATTCGTGAGCACTGCTAAGACTAGGCTATACCCATATGAATCGTTGACGTTATAAACAGCTGAACTGTTTATAAAGACATAATTGAAGGGACAGTGTCCCGTGGTGTGGCTTCACAGACAAGAGAATCAGGGTTCGATTCCCCCTCAGGGGGTAAGTTTCAATTATTTATTTCACCTAGCAGTATAAATTGGAACCTGGTGTAAGCACTGTTGTCAAGGGACTGGAGTTCTTGAAAAGGGGCTCCAGTCCTGACGTTATTCTTGACTTGTGTGCTGGTTAAATAATCCAATAGGGTTTATAGCCTCTGAAGTCCTATTATGTCAAACTAATCCTGATTAACCTTCAGTAACAAAGCCCACGGAGTCTACTGAACAAGCTCTTTCCCCTTAGTGTTCCGTCTCATTAAGAAGTTAATGAGGACCTGTGATGTAATATCTCTGTGGCTCAGCAGTATTACAGGCTTAATGTGATTACTAGTACTCACCTTTCTTATAATAGTCTCTCTCTCTCTCTCTGTTGCTAATGCCTTAATAAACTACACACACACTGTTTTAGCCTATTCCCCTCCACGTATCTCTAATCTCTCTCTCTCTCCCCTACTCCAGTAACGCCTCCACTCACACACACACAACTACTCTTAATTATCTCTCTCTCGCTCTCTCCTCCACTCACACACACACACAACTACTCCTAATTATCTCTCTCTCTCTCCTGCACTCACACACACACAACTACTCCTAATTATCTCTCTCTCTCTCTCTCTCCTCCACTCACACACACACACAACTACTCCTAATTCTCTCTCTCTCTCCTCTCTCTCCTCCACTCACACACACACAACTACTCCTAATTATCTCTCTCTCTCTCTCTCTCTCTCCTCCACTCACACACACACACAACTACTCCTAATTATCTCTCTCTCTCTCTCTCTCTCTCTCCTCCACTCACACACACACACAACTACTCCTAATTATCTCTCTCTCTCTCTCTCTCCTGCACTCACACACACACAACTACTCCTAATTATCTCTCTCTCTCTCTCTCCTCCACTCACACACACACACAACTACTCCTAATTATCTATCTCTCTCTCTCTCTCTCTCTCTCTCTCTCTCTCTCTCTCTCCTCCACTCACACACACACAACTACTCCTAATTCTCTCTCTAATACCCTCTGAGTCCACCGATAACATTTCCCTCCCTCTCCCCATTATTCTACAGAGGGACACTAGTAACCCATTGTTGGCTACCAGCTCTTATAAATGTTGCATACCGGTAGTACTCTTAGGACATAAATCATGGACTTAAGTTAATAGTTATCAAAGTTATAGCCTGAAACTCGCAGGTGGTCAATAGTTTTCTAGCGACCCAAACAGTTTATCTCTCTCTCTCTCCGTCCGACCATATGTGAGCATAATCATTTTTTTTCTTTCTCACGCATCACCCTCCCTCCCTCCCTCATTCACTCATTCACTCTCTCTCTCTGTTGATAATGCCTTAATAAACTACACACACACCGTTTTATTCCACTTCACGTCTCTGTAATCTATCTCTCTCTCTCTCTCTCTCTCTCTCTCTCTCATATATATTATAATGGTTGCTAATGCCTTTATAATCTGCGTAAACACTGTTATTTTACACATCTCAGTAATCGTAATATCTCTCTCTCTCATATATATTATAATGGTTGCTAATGCCTTTATAATCTGCGTAACCACTGTTATTCTACACATCTCAGTAATCTCTCTCTCATTCACTCACTCACTCACTCTCTCTCTCTCTCTCTCACACACACACACACACAGGATGCACCAATTGTCTCCATCCCTCTCCCCTGCACCTTCATCCGTCTGTTTATTCCATTCTTACTTCCTCTTCTTCCTCTCCTTCGCCCTTTCTTCAGGCTTCATTTCACGTAATATTCGTCACATTCTGGCCACCATTAGACGATATTCCTTCGCTTATCATCTAGGTTCTAGGCTATCTCGAGGACTCAAAGGCGTAAATACGATCTCGGTAAACCCTCTGACTAACATAGGTACTTCTTAAACTGCATACAATCGTCGTTTTACCAGAATCAAAGGTAAAAAGGTGCCATCGTGTTGAAGGGGTTAATAAGTGTTCAGGTACTACGAGACTTAAGGGAGACCACTTCACTTTTGTTTCTCTTTCTCTCCCTCTCGCTTTGGTTTGTATCCATTCGGCCCCATTCAGCCTACGGTTTTAAGACGTTTACCCCCATCCAGGTGTCAATATTTTCCTGGCGAGCGGTAGCGAGCCAGCATATATATATATTTGTTTACAGCAAGCTAAATGTGTACATTTTTCGATAGAAAAATTTCTCCGGCGAAGCCGGATTTCTCCATACAATGCTGGCTCGCTATCGCGAGCCAGGAAGAAATCGACACCTGGATGGGAATAAACGTCTTAAAACAGTTGGCTGAATGGGGCCGAATGGATACAAGCCAGGGAAAGAGAGAAAAGGAGAGAAAGATAAAAAAAAAAGCCGGTGACCCCCCTTAACCCCGTATGTACCGGCTACGTCTGTATGATTTTATTCTAGCTATATTAAGACGATTATATTTAGATTAAAAAGGGCCTCCAGCCATGAACAGGCTTCGATCTGCCGAGTGTGGACCAATCGGCTTTCTTCAGACACCCGTTTTCTTATGATCTTATGTTTGCCATTTCGGTATAGGCTACGTTGTTTATTTATCATATTATACCTAATATCAAACAGTGCTTCACGTGTATATAACGGCTAGTATAAAATAAACACATCCACAACAACGTGTATATAACTGTCTTGTATACGGTACCCCTTGAATTCTTAAGGGGAGATCACCACTTGAGGGATTTTTTTCTTGACCCCTTTCTCCCTCATGTTTAGCCCAATTGTTTTTGATATTATAAAACGTTTGCCCCATTAGTTTAGCGATTTTAAGAACTTTCACCCCATATTAAGACCTTTCGTGCAATTCAGGTGTCGATTTTATCCTGGCGAGCGATAGCGAGCCTGTAATTTAAGAGGAACCGGCCTTCGGCCGGGAAATTTTTCTACCGAAAAATGTACAAATTTATCTTGAAAGGGACTCAAGGGGGTGTAATTTTAAGCTTGATGGAGGTCTAGGGAACAAACTAAATATCTCCCCTTAATAATAGTGTTCATTATTTGGATGCAGGTGTCTTCCGGCTAAGGAATATCTCGGTCTCTATACCTTGCCTCTTATACATTCGTCTTCGTTTTCATCATCTACTTCTCCATCTCATTATTCTCCTCCTCCTCCTTCGCCACCTACACCACCAACACCTCCTCCTCCTCCACCACCACCACCTCTTCCTCCACCACCACTACCTCCTCCTCCTCCTCCTCCTCCACCGCCACCACCACCACCTCCTTCTCCTTCCGTGGGGTAGTGTGTGACTCTCCATACATTACGGGAAGGACAGCTGACAGTTCACACGTACACACGAATATACAGTACATACACAAACACAGTCACACCCACACACTCTTATTTAACCACCTATCCCACTCACACACACGCTCTCTCTCTCTCTCTTTCCATTCACGTACACACAAATATACACACACCCACACTCATAATCTCTATCAATCTTTTCCATCCACCCACATACACATAATAATACATACACACTCATACCCACACTCTATTGCTCCATTCACGTACACACACATATACATACACAGTAACACCCTTAATCTCTATCAATCTTTTTCATCCACCCACATACACACTCATACCCACACTCTATTTCTCCCCCCCCCCCCCTCTCTCTCTCTCTCTCTCTCTCTCATGGAAGTGGCCTAAGGCGAGAGTGATTTGGAATAATGGTGGCACACAGAGAAGGAAAAGGCCTACATAACTATGATTAATCTTACGTTTTGTGGAGAGAGAGAGAGAGAGAGAGAGAGAAGGGGAGAAAGAGAGAGAGAGGGGGGGAGAGATGACTAAAATATATACTACCAACACTAAGAAACAAACACAAACGAAAAGAATGACAATGAAATAAAACACTTGACACGAGAGCCAAAAAACCTAAAGCAATAAAACACTTAACCCCTTCTGTACCGGTGAGGTCTTCTTCATTTTATTCTAGTTCTATTTAGACGATTTTGTGCAGTTTAATAAGGACTTGTAGTAAAAAGGGATAAGTGAGATAGTTCGAAGCCTGTTAATTGCTGGAGATCCTTTTTAAACCGATTTTAAGTTAAATAGCCACCAGAAAACATTTAATAGAACGGCACTGGTACAGCAAGGGTTAAATCCAGACGCGAACGCAAGCCTACCAAGACTACAACTAAAAGACAAACACTATCTATCTATTATATCTATTTACTCAGACCCAATCCCCATTTTTCCTATATTTATTTAATTTGTTTTGTTTTATTTTAGTATTAATATATGTTGTTGTTGTTGTTGTTGTTTTTTTTTTTTTTTTTTTGGGGGGGGGCCGACTCAAGACAGAGCAAGAACAGGGACACCTCAAAACACAACCGAAAACAACGAACACACACAAACAAAACACAAATTCACAAACACAGATATCCTTATATAGACAACAATGGGAAGGAGGAGGAGTGGCCGGTGACTAGGGTATTTTGAGAAGAGCTACATCGATTCACAAACCATAGAGACCATTTTACTGCCGACGAGGTGATCAGGCCTTGCCAATTAAAGGTAAACAATTAATTCCCTTTTACTAACCCAGTGTGGAAGAAAAGGATGGTAAAGAGAGAGAGCGAGTACAAAGGAGTACAAAGGAAGTCGAGCAATAACAGATCTAGCGACCCCTCGACGTTGCTTGCCCTCTAAATCACTGCTGTTTTAAGTGTCCAACAGTGGTTCAGAGTGAGTAAGGAACAATTGGAAAGGGAAGCACTGCCTTAAGACCAATGTCCTTGGCAGGGAGATTTAGGTACGGTACCAGCCTTTCGCCGTATTGTACAAATTCAGCTGGAAAGAAAGTATTTTTTAAACTTAAAGGGGTGTATAGAGAGGAATATTTTATCTTGAAGGCGGACTAAGAGGCTTACGGTAACTGAAAGAACATAATGATGGGAGATAAAAGCTCTCGATACTAGATATATTAAGTACTCTCTCTCTCTCTCTCTCTCTCTCTCTCTGAACCGTTGATTCATTTAAATTCCGCCTAGACAAATATCTCGCATCAAACCCGCGACTGACTGCGTTTGTAAATGAATAACTTTATCCTCCCCTCAGTTACTAACCCATATGTCCCCTACTAACTTCCTAGTCCTGCCACGTTAGTGGCAGGGCAGTAGTTCTCTTTCCAATGTTCCATTACCCACTCTAAACCACTGTTTGGACACTTGATCCTCAGTGTTTTGGAGGACAAGCAACCTAGAAGGGTCACTAGACCTGTTGTTGCTTGATTTCCTTTGTACTCCTTTGTACTCCTTTGTACTCTCTCTCTCTCTCTCTCTCTCTCTCTCTCTCTCTCTCTCAAAACACCACAATAACCATCCAAAATATCGAATTGGAGTCGGGTATCTTCCACTTACATTAATTGATCTAATTGATGCCACTAATAAGATCTTTGGTGCCATTTAGTTGTCACATATTTCCTGGCGAGCGATAGCGATCCTGTTATTTAGGAAGAATCGACCAGAACACATTGCTACCGAATAATGTACAAATTGATCTCGAAAAGGGGTCTAGGGGATTTTATATTTAGTTATTCATAAATTATTTTTGTAAAGCTTGAAATATATAATTTCAATGATAACAAAATGCATGCTCCCAAATGTGTCCCATCATCCATTGTAAATCTGATTCACAAGGCCGTTATTCTTAGACAAACCCCATCGCTGTCGGTGGTAAATTTTCTAAAATTATAATGGAAACTGGCCAGAAATACAGAAAACAAAAATTATGATAATTCTTGTTTAGGAATAACGGCCTCTAGTAAACCCTACCCTCTCCAGTCACCTTATAGTAACTTCATTTCTATACTCTTGACACATTCGAGGAATTGGAGTTCCCGAAAAGGGGCCTGACGTTATTCTTGATTTACAGTGTGCTGGCTTAAAGATCCAGAAGGGTTGATAGCCTCTGAAATCCTAGTTTAACTAGGCTAACTAATTGATACATACAATCAATAGTTCAAGATAGGAAGGTGTGTGTGTGTGCGTGTGTGTGTGATTATAAGTTGGAAATCCAACAAGGGTATGCCTGTGAATGTGTTTGTGAGTGTGTGTGCATAACATGTCTACATTGGTAATAATAATAATAATTAAATATACAGACGGTATATTGCTATGTGTGTTAAATAATTGTGTGTGCGTGTTTGAGTGTAAATAATAGTGTATATGTGTAAGAGTTGCTGCATCTGCGTGAGTACGACATTATTAAAGTGTTTTTAGGTTATTATATAAATTGAGTGTGGGCGAATGTGTGTGTGTGTGTGTGTGTGTGTGTGTGTGTGTGTGTGTGTGTGTTTGGCTATTTTTAAGTATGCTTCGGTGGGAATAAGGGAGATTTACAAGGAGTTAAGGAATAGCTAGTATCTCAAAGATCTTGCGGTAAATTCCGGGGAGCTATACGAATAGGAGAGAGAGAGAGAGAGAGACCCGTGAAATTCGGTAAAGATAGAGGAAAGAGTTAAAAACATATGGTATGACCTACATAATTATAATAACCTGACGCCCATATACTGTTCTCTCTCTCTATCTCTCTCTCTCTCTCTCTCTCTCTCTCTAATACCTTGATGCATAGCCCACAGAAGGGAAAGCGAACACGCACCCTAAGCAATTATTCTTCCTTCACGCCTTCCTTCCTTCATCTCATCCTTTTATCTTTCTTCTCCACGTTTTCCTTCTTTCTTTCCCTTTTTCTCCTTCACGCTTTCCTTCCTTCTTTTCATTATTTATGTTTTTCTTTTTCTCCTTCACGCTTTCCTTCCTTCTTTTCATTATTTATGTTTTTCTTTTTCTCCTTCACGCTTTCCTTCCTTCTTTTCATTATTTATGTTTTTCTTTTTCTCCTTCACGCTTTCCTTCCTTCTTTTCATTATTTGTTTTTCTTTTTCTCCTTCACGCTTTCCTTCCTTCTTTTCATTATTTATGTTCTTCTTTTTCTCCATCACGCTTTCCTTCCTTCTTTGTCTTCATCTTTTTGGGGAGCTTTCTCAATCACGCCTCCTTCCTTCCTTCCCTTCCTTCTTTGTATCCTTATTTAATTTTCATTCACCACACTTGCCATCCTTCCTGCTCTTCTTACTTTCCTTCGACCCATTTCTTTGCCAACTTTAAAGGTCTTGATTTTGGTTCCTGGCGAGCAATAGCGAGCCTGCAAATTAGGGGGAATAATAAATAGAAATAGGTGAGGTCCACACATTTTTTGAGTAACTGTACATGCAATATAACCCTACCTCTACTTTATCTTTTGCCTCCCCTCCACCGTTCATATTTGTGTCCATCTCGCTCTCTCTCTCTCTCTCTCTCTCTCTCTCTCTCTCTCTCTCTCTCTCTCTCTCTCTCTCTCTCTCTCTCTCTCTCTCTCTCTCTCTCTCCTGGCAACACGTTAGCGAGGGGAGACACACTAATTAATACAAATATTACTTTTATAAGACATAATGGGCTAAGTAGGGGGTTATTCAGAGAGAGAGAGAGAGAGAGAGATGTATTATACACGTAATTAGAGCATAAAGTGAGATTAATGTGAGGTTGGAAAGGGTAGGACCACAATGAGAGACAGACAGACAGACATAGCAGTAGACAGGCAAGCACAGGATGAAAACAGACAATACACAGACAGACAGACAGAAAGATTGGTAGACAGGCAAACAGAGAATGAAAACAGACAATACACACAGACAAATAGACAGACAGATTAGTAGACAGGCAAACAGACAATAAACACACAATGAAAACAGACAATACACACAGCCAAACAGACAGACAGATTAGTAGACAGGCAAACAGACAGATTGGTAGACAGGCAAACAGAGAATGAATACAAACAGGTGGACAATTAGACAGACAAGTAGACAAATATATTTACTCCGGTTCGATACCCTGAAACAAAAGGTACGGTAGGTATATACAGTACGTATGATACAGTAATGGAAGTTCAACCCCTTCTGTACCGGCAACGTCTTTTTAACTTTAATCTGACTGCTATTAAACGATTTTAGTCAGTTTAAAAAGGGCCTCCAGTAATAAACAGGCTTCGAACCATCTCGCTTAACCCTTTTTACTACCACAGATCCTTCTTAAATTGCACAAAATCCTCTAAATATCGCTAGTGCAAAATTACAAAGACGTCGCCGGTATAGAAGGGGTTACAGAATAGGAAGGTGGAAATTGAATAGATTTCTAAGAAGGCTGGTGAGAAAGCTTGCAGAAATGAGAGAATGGCATGAGTAAAAGGAAATGGAAGAAAACGGGGTGGAAAGGAAGGGAGGAAGTGGGAAAGAAGGAATAGATGAGACAATGGAGGAAGAACGAGGTGGAATGGAAGACGGAAGATAAAAAAGGGAATGGGAGAAACAGGATGGGGAGGAAGGGAGGAAGTAGGAAGGAAGGAATAGATGAGAAAATAGAGGCAGAAAGAGGTGGAATGGAAGACGGGGAAGATAAGAATGGGAGACAGAAAAGATCTCAATTACAGTAGCGAGGAAGGGAAAATATAGAAAGGGAAGGAAAAAAGAAAGCAAAACAAAGTTAACTAAATGTAATGAAGCAATACACGAAGCAAGACATTTACAGAAGGGATAGAAGAAGTTAAAGAATAAATTAGTGAAAAGGTCAAAGGAAGGAAGGAAGCAAGGAAGGAGTGAACACAAAGAAGGATGTAAGGATAAATGCATAAATAAATTAGGAAAGTGTTGACAAAATCTATATTTTATTAACTTCACCACAACACCCAACACCCCCAATGAAATTAATTAAAGACAAAAGAGAATGAGTGGATAAGAAACAAGGAAAATTAACAAAAACAAGAAGTGAACAAACTTAAAAAGAAAGGGAGGAAGAGATAAAAATGAATGAAACAAGGAGGAAATGGATTGATAAATGACGATAATGGAAGAAAGGGAAATAATGGAGGTAGAAAAGAGAGATGCAAAAATAGGACTGGCAGGAATTTTGGATGAAGACAAAACTGAAGTAAATGTTAGAGGAAGAGAAACATAAAATGGTACGGAGGAAATATTTAGTTGAAAAATATATATAACACATAAGGAAGGAGTAAAAAGAGAACGCAGGAAAGAAATGGGGAAAAGAAGGAACAGAAGGAGGAATAAGAAGGAAATACAGTGAATGAGGGAAGAAGTAGAAATGGAAGACAGAGTGAAAAAAAGCAGAATTAATGAAAAGAGGTGAAAAGGGAGGAAAAGAAGGAATGAAAATAACTAAGATTTAAAAGAGGGAGAGGCATACAAAAAAGGAAAAACAACAGTTGAAGGAGTAATTAAGGAAGGGAGAGGAAAGAGAAAGAGTGAGGAGAGGAAAGAAGAGGGAAGGCATTAAAAGGAAAGGAAGAAAGAAGGAAGGAAAGCAGGGGGAGGGGGGGATAGCTCAGGTCAATACAGCCAAATTCCTAAAGGTATGAAAAGGTGGTTACATTTCACGTAGCATGTGTGTGTGTGTGTGTGTGTGTGTGTGTGTGTGTGTGTGTGTGTGTAGGGCCTATATGAAACATGGGTTAATGTGTGCGTGAGCCTGCATTACATAATTATGCTGGTGTATACAGTATATATTAGTGTGTATGTGTGTGTGTTGTTTGTGTGTGTATTGACATGTATATATGTGTGTATATTGGTGTATTTGTGTGTATATGAAACATGGGTGAATGTGTGCGTGAGTTTGCATAACATTTATTTATGTTGTGTGTAGCAATGAGAGCGCCCGTGTATATGAGTGTTTGCATGTATGGTGTTTGAGTGTGTGTGTGTGTGTGTGTGTGTGCACGTCAGTGTGTGTACGTATCAAATGTGTATATTGTGAGTTTTGGTAAGTGGTGCTTGTGTGTAGATGTGTGAGTGTGTGTGCGCGCTCGTCATGCACGTATGAGTTCATGTATGTATCTACTGTGTGTGTGTGTGTGTGTGCGTGTGTTGTATTATGTAGATGGAAGTGGGTGGGTTGTTTTTAACTTGTGCAATGTACCATTATGGGATAGCGTGTGTGTGTTTGGCAAAGTTTTTGGGCTTGAATTAACTAATTCACTGTGTGTGTGTGTGTGTGTGTGTGTGTGTGTGTGTGTGTGTGTGTGTGTGTGTGTGTGTGTTATTGAATATATTAAGATTTGAGTATGTATGCCTACATGAATATATTACGGGAATATGTACCGTATATATATATATATATATATATATATATAGTATAATGAATATATAGTGAGGGCTGGTCCTATCCAGAGTGAGGCTTGTCATCCTCTACCCAACCTTACCTTTTTCTGTTTGTCTCGTTAACTGTCCTACCTGGGGACGGGAGCTAGGAATCCTCCTCCCCTTGTAAAATTCACCTACTAGACGAGACACAGAAAGGGGAGAGGGAACACGAAAGTGGTCCCAACCCTAAGAAATGGAAATTTCAATGTTGTTTCTGTTCTGGCTCTGTCTCGAGACGCCCACCCCCAGCTATGAGAGAGAGAGAGAGAGAGAGAGAGAGAGAGAGAATGGAAGTAAAATACTGATTGATACCTACTACCTACTTCATAGTAGAAAAATAGGTAAAGTGAAAATATAGTCGTACCCTAAATCATATATATATATATATATATATATATATATATATATATATATATATATATATATATATATACCGGGTATATACAGGGTGTCCATAAAGTCTCTTTACAATTTAAAAAAATTATTACCAAGGCAATTGATGAGATATTTTCATCAGATTTGTTGTATGTACTCGGTGGTTATCAAAGTTTTTAATAACATTGCATTTGTCCATTGGTCCATTTTTCTTCCACGAGAAAACAATTACTGCAAATGTTTACCTTGACCTTTTGACTGAATATGTGGCACCACAACTAGATGACCTTCAACCAACCATCATTTATCAGCAAGATGGTCCACCACCACATTGGGGACTGCGTGTTCGTGAGTCCCTAAATCAAACATTCACAGACCGGTGGATTGGAAGGGATGGCCCGATTCCCTGGCCACCTCGTTCACCAGATATCACTCCCCTGGACTTCTTTCTATGGGGTTATGTTAAAGATATCGTGTATCGAACAGAGATACGGGACATCACTGACCTAAAGCAAAAGATCACTGATGCCATTGCGACCATTGATGAGGCTATGCTACAGCGAACATGGCAAGAAATCGAGTACCGTCTTGATGTGCTTCGTGCAACTAATGGTGCCCATGTAGAGGTGTACTAAATGAGGCAAAAAAAAAACTTCAATATCTACTCCTCATTTTGTAATAATTTCCACATATTTGTCTGTTCATTTGCTTTTGTAATAAATATTTTAAATTGTAACGAGACTTTATGGACACCCTGTATTAACTCTCAAAGGGTGGTGATAATCTATAATTCCTTGTAAAGTAATAAACAACGGGAGCTTTGGAACTCGTATTACTTCTGACCGGTGTACGTGTGTGTGTTTGTAAGAATGTGGAAGAGAAGAAAACAAACAAAACA
The DNA here is from genome assembly GCA_032716605.1 of Paralithodes platypus. NCBI lineage: Eukaryota > Metazoa > Arthropoda > Malacostraca > Decapoda > Lithodidae > Paralithodes > Paralithodes platypus. The sequence continues at coordinate 17,449,963 of CM064571.1, forward strand.
GAATAAATTGCCAGCACAGTGTTCCGGTATCTGACGCCTGGGCAGGAGTGCGTGAGAGAATGCCAATGATATCCTTTACGAGTTGTGACCTTTAGTTCATCAGTGATATGTGGGGGGCTAAACTTGGAGAGAGAGAGAGAGAGAGAGAGAGAGAGAGATAGCGCTAGGCAGATAGATAGGTGACCTCATATGAGTTGCGACCTATAGTATAACCTTGATACATGAATGTTTAACTATTATAAGCGAGATATGGGATGTGGATGCTTAGTTGGGTAGCTAGTTAAGATAGATATATATATATGTGAGTATATGGTAGATATATTATGGTTGTTGTTGTTGTTCCCTAAGCTGCCTGGCCGAACAGCCCCGAGTCCCTAAGGAAGGCCATGGTTAATAAATATGGTTGATACATAGATATGGTATATTAAGGAACACCCCGTTCTTAACATTAATCCTCCATTACAAACACCAATGCATTATAATAATTAATGAGAACATATGATCCTCCCGGGATTCGAACTCTGGACACCACACCCAGAACATAAACATCTAAATCATTACACCACCAACACAGTTAAAGGCTAAGTACACGATCACGATTAATGATAGATAGATCGATATGGTTGATAGATGTGGTAGATAGTTAAACAAATATGGTATAAATAAATAGATATGTAGATAGTTAGATACGTAATATAGATAGTTAAATATGGTTCAGATAATGTTATACGGTAGATAAATATATAAGGTAGATATATAAATATGGTAGACAGATATATAGATGGGGTAGACAGATAAGTCAGTAGATACGGCAGATAGATAGATACACTAAATTAGATAGATATAGGTTGGCAAATACATATTGATACAGACGTATGTAGATTAATACACCTGATAAATGCTCTCTATAACAAACGAAAACATATAAAAGTACTTATCACATAGAAGTTGTCTATGTGAATAATACAGGCGATAGTCAATGTTGTCTATAATCATATATTTACTGCCTACTACAGGAGAAAAATACATTTGTTTTAATTTAGGATTATGATTGACTAAAAAAAGATTAATAGCATGAATAAGTAACGTATACTAATGTACAACAACAATAATATATATATATGTATAGAGAGAGAGAGAGAGAGATTAATAGCATGAATAAGTAACGTATACTAATGTACAACAACAATAAGATATATATGTATAGAGAGAGAGAGAGATTAATAGCATGAATAAGTAACGTATACTAATGTACAACAACAATAAGATATATATGTATAGAGAGAGAGAGATTAATAGCATGAATAAGTAACGTATACTAATGTACAACAACAATAAGATATATATGTATAGAGAGAGAGAGAGATTAATAGCATGAATAAGTAACGTATACTAATGTACAACAACAATAAGATATATATGTATAGAGAGAGAGAGAGATTAATAGCATGAATAAGTAACGTATACTAATGTACAACAACAATAAGATATATATGTATAGAGAGAGAGAGAGAGATTAATAGCATGAATAAGTAACGTATACTAATGTACAACAACAATAAGATATATATGTATAGAGAGAGAGAGAGAGATTAATAGCATGAATAAGTAACGTATACTAATGTACAACAACAATAAGATATATATGTATAGAGAGAGAGAGATTAATAGCATGAATAAGTAACGTATACTAATGTACAACAACAATAAGATATATATGTATAGAGAGAGAGAGATTAATAGCATGAATAAGTAACGTATACTAATGTACAACAACAATAATATATATGTATAGAGAGAGAGAATAGAGAGAGAGATTAATAGCATGAATAAGTAACGTATACTAATGTACAACAACAATAAGATATATATGTATAGAGAGAGAGAGATTAATAGCATGAATAAGTAACGTATACTAATGTACAACAACAATAATATATATATGTATAGAGAGAGAGAGAGAGAGTATGTGTGTGTGTGTGTGTGTGTGCTGGAGAGAGATAGTATGTGTGTGTGTGTCATTGAACTTACTGAGAGCGTGTGAAAGATAGGCCAACAAAAAGTGAGTGCATGTGTATGTGCATAAGTTGCTGTGTGTGTGTGTGTGTGTGTGTGTGAGTGTGAGTGTGAGTGTGAGTGTGTGTGTGTGTGTGTGTGCATAAGTTAGTGTGTGTGTGAGGATGTGTATTTATTGAGTACACATATAATTATATACAATTACATATAAAATACATAAAGTGCGAATAAGCATATGGGATATCGTTAGTTTCTACGAATGCAATTGTAAGTAGTTTCAGGGAATTATTATTGGTCCATTTATGATATTAATAACGCGAATAATAACCAACTAGTCTAATACATACATATTGCAATGATTAAGGGGGTTAAGGGGGGTCACCTGCTTTGTTTTATCTTTCTCTCTCTTTCTCTGGCTTGTATCCATTCGGCCCCATTCAGCCAAACGTGTTAAGACGTTTAATCCCATTAGGTGTCGATATCTTTCTGGCGAGCGATAGTGAGCTAGCATTGTATTGAGAAATCCGTCTTCGCCGGACACATTTTTCTATTGAAAAACAAAAACAAATTTAGCTTGCTCTCAAAACAAAAATATATATAAGCTGGCTCGCTACCGCTCGCTAGGAATATATTGACACCTGGATGGGGGTAAACGTCTTAAAACAGTAGGATGAATGGGGCCGAATGGATACAAGTCAAAGAGAGAGGGAGAGAAAGAGAAAAAAAGCGAGGTGGGCCCCCTTAATAATTTTGAGTGATTGGATAGTTGTTTGTGTGAATGTGTACTTGTTTGTGGATGGTACAGTAATTAACCACATAATAGATGATGTGAATGTGTATAATCATGAAGAGGAATTTTAATTAATGTATGTGTGCGTGGAAACCGTATGAGAATGTGTGTGTGTGTGTGTGTGTGTGTGTGTGTGTGTGTGTGTGTGTGTGTGTGTGTGTGTGATCGTGTATCTTGTGTATATGCTTGCGTGTGTATGTAAATTCTAAGTGTAAGTGCGATTGTGTGTGCATTATCTGAGTCTGTGTGTGTGTGTGTGTGTGTGTGTGTGTGTGTGTGTGTGTGTGTGTGTAGCTGTTGTGTTGAGTGCGTGTCTATGTGTGTTTGTAGGCTAAACTTCACGAACAAGTGCGATTATAAGTGCACATGTGTGCGTCGGTGTTGTGTGTGTGTGTATATGTATGTACGTAACCTTAACCCCTTCTGTACCGGTGTTGTACTTTTCATTATATTCTGGCAACTATCAGACGATTTTGTTCAGCTTAGAAAGGACGTCTACCCATTAAAAGGCTACAACAAACTATCTCAATTATTAATCCTTTTAGCTACCCTATATCTTTCCTAAGCTTCATAAAATCCAGACTATCTCAATTAATCCTTTTAGCTACGGTACCGTACCATATATCTTTCCTAAGCTTCATAAAACCGTCTAAATGCAGCTGACATCAACTAAAAAACACGTCGCCGGTACAGAAGGGGTTAAGTGTGTATCAGTGTGTCATGTGAGTGTCTGTGTGTGTCTGTTTGTACGTGTGGCAGCAGCTGACCCTTGGCACTGAGTAGTATTAAGAGTGCCAGATGAAGGCGTTTCCGGGGAGGTAGGTAGGTAGGTAGGTAGGTGGGTAGGTGGGTAGGTGGGTAGGTGGGTGGGTGGATATGTGGGTAGGTAGGTGGGTGGGTGGGTGGCTGGGTGAGTGGTTGGGTTAGTAGGCAGGTAGGTGGGTGGGTGAGTAGGTAGGTAGGTAGGTAGGTAGGTAGGTAGGTAGGTAGGTAGGTGGGTGGGTAGGTGGGTGGGTAGGTAGGTAGGTGGGTGGGTGGGTAGGTAGGTAGATGGGTAGGTGGGTGGGTAGGTAGGTAGGTGGGTGGGTAGTTAGGTAGGTGGGTAGGTAGGTATAGCATGGTTGGTAGGTAGGTAGGTGGGTATACGTATAGCATGGCTGGTACCCTAGGTTACTTGGTGGAATAGGTAGGGAGATGGGAGGTATATGGAGATAGATAGATAGATGGATAGGGAAGAAGGTATACGGGTAGAGGAAGAAAGAAGGAGAGATGGATAGGCAGGGAGGTAGGGAGAGAGATAAGAGATAGGCAGGGAGGTTTGTAGGCTGGTAGGATTGATAATTAAGTGGTTGATTGGTAGATAGGTTAACTGTTAATGTTGGTTACGGAATTGGTAGAAAACAGACGTGCATATGAGTAAATTAGAAAACGGAGACAATTGACCACTTGCGAGTTTTGGCCTATAAGGAAGTTGGAGCTGTAAACATCGATATTAATCAGAAATGCGATAATAAGGTAGGTTTCTGATGGATAAAATGTGTGTTACATTGGGTTTCATGTATAAATAAATGCATCACAACCGTATTTTAGCTCGTAATTCTGCTAAATGTCGTTGTCTACAGCTCCAACTTCCTTATAGCCTGAAACTCGCAAGTGGTCAATTAGCAATATGGAACATATTCGGGTGCCTTAATTCTGGCACTCGCTTTTTTTCTCTTTCTCTCCCTCTCTCTTTGGCTTGTATCCATTCGGCCCCATTCAGCCTACTGTTTTAAGATGTTTACCCCCATCCAGGTGTCAATATTTTCCTGGCGAGCGATAGCGAGCCAGCATATATATATTTTTGTTTTGACAGAAAGTTAAATTTGCAAATTTTTCGATAGAAAAATGTCTCCGGCGAAGCCGGAGACATGGATCTATGGAGAAATCTCCATACAATGCTGGCTCGCTATCGCTCGTCAGGAATAAATCTACACCTTGATGGGGATAAAAGTCTTAAAACATTTGGCTGAATGGGGCCGAATGGATACAAGCCAGAGAAAGAGAGAAAAGGAGAGACATTTATAAAAAAAGCCGGTGACCCCCCTTAACGGAGTGAAAAATGGAAACGCATGATACATTCACAAATAACTATAATAATTCATACTGTAAAATAATGTCATACTTACACATTCGTGAACAATTCCCTGCACATAGATGCATTTAAATAAGTACCACCCAGTTCTTAACATTAATCATCCATTACAAACCCCAATGTACTAGAATAAACTAATGAAAGCATATGGTCCTCCCGGGATTCGAACTCGGGACATCACACCCAGAACATAACCACCTAAACCATTACACCACCAACACAGTCACCTATACACACACGAATATATTCTAAATCAGCTAAATAAGTCTTACAAAAATACATGGCAGTTACTTTATGCAGTCTTTTTATTTAAACATTGAATAATCTCATATGATAATAATACGATAACAGTTGAGACATTAATTGTTAATATATATGATGTTAAGTGTAATGTTCAAACGGGCTTGCAATTCTCTCACACACACTCTCTCTCCCTCTCGTTTGTTTTACAAAAAAAAAAAAAAAAAAAAAATCTATATATATACAGTATATACAGTATATATATATATATGTATGTATGTAATAGTTATATTGCGTCCTCACTAATGTGTTGCTAGATGACATGAGAGAACCCTCAAATTAGTTATTATCCTTTTCTTCCACTAACCCTCTACTATCTCTACTGTTATTTTATCATGGCCACCTCGCTGGGATCGTAAAATTGGTGTAAATCCATGCAATAATATAAACACACATACACTCACACACACAGTCACACACACACACACACACACACACACACACACACACACACACTCTCTCTCTCTCTCTCTCTCTCTCATAACTTCCCTAACTATGACAATCCCGTAACAATTCACTCAGCTTGATTAAACGCTTTAATACTCTTAGCGACAGAGATGGTGGTAGATTTGGTAGTGGTAGTAGTTTTGGTAGTGGTGGTAGTGGTAATGGTAGAAGTTTTGGTAGTGGTAGTAGTTTTGGTAGTGGTAGTAGTTTTGGTAGTGGTAGAAGTTTTGGTAGTGGTAGTAGTTTTGGTAATGGTAGAAGTTTTGGTAGTGGTAGTAGTTTTGGTAGTGGTAGAAGTTTTGGTAGTGGTAGTAGTTTTGGTAGTGGTAGAAGTTTTGGTAGTGGTAGTAGTTTTGGTAGTGGTAGTAGTTTTGGTAGTGGTAGTAGTTTTGGTAGTGGTAGTTGCTGTGGTGGTGAGAGAGATAAGTTGTGAGTGTGGTGGTTGTAGTGGTGATAGCTGCAATGGTAGTGGTGGTAATGGTAGATGTTGTGGTGGCGAGAGATAAGTTGTGAGTGTGGTGGTTGTAGTGGTGATAGCTGCAATGATGGTAGTGGTGGTAGTAATATTAGTTGTGATAGTAGTAATGGTAGTTGTGATAGTTAGTTATGGTGGCAGTATCGTAGGCGACTATAATAGGAGTAGGCTAGTAGTTTTGGTAGTGGTGTTAGATTAGGTGACTGCATTGCTGGAAACTGGTAGTGATGGTAGTTGTAGCAGTTTTGGTAGTTGTAGCAGTGGTGGTAGAAGTATTGATACAAGAAATATTAGCTATATAATGGTGATAGTGGTGGTGGTGTGATGTGATAATTGAGGAATGTGGTGGCAGTGGTAGTGATGGTAGCTGTGGTAGTGATGGTAGCTGTGGTAGTGATGGTAGTTGTGGTAGAAATGAGTTGAAAGGCGAGGGGACGCCTCCTCTCCGTAAGGGAGGATATTATACTGTACAGTATGGACAGAGAGAGAGAGTACGTGTGTGTGTGAGAGAGAGAGAGAGAGAGAGAGAGAGAGAGAGAGAGAGAGAGAGAGAGAGAGAGAGAGAATAGATAATTCCACGTTTCATCACTGGAATTTTAGCTGTAAAAACACCATATAATGTAGTAACGTTTAAAATAAAAAGAGAGAGAGAGAGAGTACGTGTGTGTGTGTGTGTGTGTGTGTGTGTGTGTGTGTGTGTGTGTGTGTGTGTGTGTGTGTGTGTGTGTGTGTGAGGGAGCGAGCGAGAGAGTACGTGTGTGTGGGGGAGAGAGAGAGAGAGATACCAGTTACAAATTACAGCCATACGTCCAGATCCACCGACAGCTGTACCTGTAATGAGAACCGTGGTACATAAAGGTAATGGAATAATAACACCTCTCAATTGTATTGCAGATAAGGTCAGAACACTATAATTACTTTTCCCATCTACTTTCCCTCTTACCTAACACCACCTACACCTAGTACCAATCTACCCCACCCATCCACCTGCCTACCCACCCCACCCATCTGCCTACCCACCTCACACCACCTACACCTAGTACCAACCTACCAATTCATCCACCTGTCAAACCTACCCATCCACCTACCTACCCACCCCACCCATCTGCCTACCCACCCCACCCATCTGCCTACCCACCTCACACCACCTACACCTAGTACCAACCTACCCATTCATCCACCTGTCAAACCTACCCATCCACCTACCTACCCACCCATCCACCTACCTACCCACCCCACCCATCTGCCTACCCACCTCACACCACCTACACCTATTACCAACCTACCAATTCATCCACCTGTCTAACCTACCCATCCACCTACCTACCCACCCATCCCACCTGCCTACCCACCTCACACCACCTATACCTAGTAACAATCTACCCACTCATCCACCTGTCGACCTACCTACCCACCCACCTACCTGCCTACCTACGCACCCACCCATCTGCCCACCTATTCACGCACCCACCCAACTGCCTACCCACCCACCCCACCCATCCACCTGCCTACCTATTCAACCACCTGCCTACCCACCCACCCAACCACCTGTCGACCTACCCACCCACCTACCTACTGTACCTATACATCTACTTGCCTACCCACCTATCTACTGTACAGTACCTACCTATCCAAGTACCAACCCACCTCCCTATGCACTCAACTACCTACCCACTCATGTATGTACCTACCTACCTACCTGTCGTCTACCGTCGGCGAGAACTGCTCCCCCCCAGGTATGTTTGCTGCCAGTGCACCAGACTATTCGAGGGGGCAGCTCTCTCCCCCGCGAAGCATGGTTGATCAGGCACCGACTTGCACACTCACCTCTTTACATCACGTTTACACACCAACCTATCAACACACCCATCAACCTGCCCACTTACCAAACCACCCACCTTCCTACCCACCGTTCTCTCTATCCATCCATTAGCCCACTCATCCACTTACCTACTCCATAAATTGTCCATGAATTTCAGTCCACGACTGTACATACCGGGTCTATGGTACATACATATAATAGCCTACATAATAAAGCAAAGCTAGGACTCAACTCTAAAACTTCAACCCTTACGTTCTAAGCTTTAATTCAAGCCAGGCTGCATTACTTCAATATGTAGCCTATGCATGTGTTTAGGTGTGAAAACACCCCAATCACTCCTATCACAATCTACCACACATCTACAACTTTCAATCACTCCTACCACACATATACCACACATCTACAGCTTCCAATTACTCCTATCACAATCTACCACACATCTACAGCTTCCAATCACTCCTACCACACATTTACAGCTTCCAATTACTCCTATCACAATCTACCACACATCTACAGCTTCCAATCACTCCTACCACACATCTACAGCTTTCAATCACTCCTACCACACATCTACAGCTTCCAATAACTCCTATCACAATCTACCACACATCTACAGCTTCCAATCACTCCTACCACACATCTACAGCTTCCAATCACTCCTATCACAATCTACGACACATCTACCATACATCTACAGCTTCCAATCACTCCTATCACAATCTACCACACATCTACAGCTTCCAATCACTCCTATCACAATCTACCACACATCTACAGCTTCCAATCACTCCTATCACAATCTACCAGCCATACAGTATTACCCTACCACACCCTCTTCTACAAGTGACCAAAGCATCACCATCAACCACAATTATTACCACCCCTGACCACCACAACTATCACAATTAACCACAACTACCACCATCCGCTTCAGGTTCCCTCCACCTGCGTTCTCATCACCTGACAAACCACGTGCTTTCTTCCTTGTTGACGTCATGTGTAAATAAAACCAACAACCAATCAGCTGATAGACCACGTGTTTAGTTCCTTGATGATATAGTATGTAAACAAACCCGGCCACCATTCATCAAACCACGTGCTTGATGACGTCATATACAAACAAATCCAGCAGCCAATCAAATCAATCAGCTGATTTACCAGGTTTTTCGTTCCTCAACCCTATCAGCATGCGATAACCATTTCTTCCATTTCTTCTGGATATTTATAGACAATTTATGCAGCTAGGAGGGAAATTTGAAATAATGGGATACAAACTATTATAATACACCCTTTGACTCCCATAGATTCTAAAGGGAGCCCACCTCGCTTGTTTTCTCTTTCTCTCCCTCTCTTTGGCTTGTATCCATTCGGCCCCATTCAGCCTACTGTTTTAAGACGTTTACCCCCATCCAGGTGTCAATATTTTCCTGGCGAGCGGTAGAGAGCCAGCATATATATTTTTTGTTTTGACAGCAAGCTAAATTTGTACATTTTTCGATAGAAAAATTTCTCCGGCGAAGCCGGATTTCTCCATACAAAGTTGGCTCGCAATAGCTCGCCAGGAAGAACGGCCGAATGGATACAAGCCAGGGAAAGAGAGAAAAAGAGAGAAAGATAAAAAAAAACGGTGACCCCCCCTTAATAAACAGCCAAAACTCGTGAGACGATACTCAGACTAATTTGAAAAATTAAATGCGTGTTCGGATAATGAAAGTATTAATGGCATCTTGCATAAACAAACCTAAATATCAATCATGTCCATATCAGTGTATAGTGCTGGTGTACCGTAGTTAGTTTCGTGTCTCTCTCTCTCTCTCTCTCTCTCTCTCTCTCTCTCTCTCCTTATTAACTATATCTTTACGTCAATGTATTAAGCCATACGTCTTATCTGCACTTATAATACATACAGTATACCCGTTCTCCTCATACTCACTTCCAAATTGCGATCTTCTTCTACTCCACTACTATTACTTCTATTACCAAACCTACTCCTCCTCCTTCTCTTTATATCATGTACAACAACAACAACAACAACAACAACAACAACAACAACTACTACTACTACTACTACTACATCCTGTCTACTCTTACTTCCCAGCCTAAGTGAAAGTACCCCCCCCCCCGATCCCAACACTATAATATTATGTACAATTCTCACACGCTAAGGGCAACAGCCACCTGGGTATATCCTCGTTGTTAACCCCTTCAATATACCATGACGTAATTTGCATAATATTCTCGTTACCATTAGTCGATTTTCTTGAGCTTATAATATACCTCTAGGATTCAAAGGGGTAAATACAATCTTTTGCATGATATTCTCGTTACCATTAGTCGATTTTCTTAAGCTTATAATCTACCTCTAGGATTCCAAGGGGTAAATACGATCTCGGTAAACTCTCTGAATAACACAGGTCCTTTTTAAACTGCGTAAAGTCGTCTAATTTTAGCCAGAATCAAAGGTAAAATGGCGTCATGGTGCTGAAGGGATTAAAAGTTGATAGAATGAATAAAAACACCATGTGAGGAGGAGGCCTATGTTGACAACGCTTCCTATTTTGTTTTTGCCAGGTGAGCTGAAGAAGTTATTTGCGAAACGTTGTCAATAAAGTTCTCCTCAAGTGATGTTGTTATTTATCTTTCTATTGTTTCAAATCCGCCTCCCCTGAGTCCCCTCCCCTCTCTCTCTATCTCTATCTCTCTCTCTCTCTCTCTTTATATATATATACATACAGTATATATATATATATATATATATACAGTATATACAGTATACCCCCGACCTGTCTTCATGTTGTTATTCTTCTTCTTCTACTACTACTACTACTACTACTACTACTACTACTACTACAACTACAACAACTCCTACTATGTCACTACTACCGGTACTTCTACTTTGACAACCCAAGTGAAAGTACCCCCCTGCACTATTGTCACACCCCGAGGGCAACTACAACCACCTGGGTATCTTACCTAATACTCATTGTTTCACGTCTGTATACTCAGCTCTCTCTCTCTCTCTCTCTCTCTCTCTCTCTCTCTGTCTGTCTGTCTGTCTGTCTGTCTCTCTGCCTCTGCCTCTGCCTCTCTCTCTCTTTCTCTCTCTCCTTACCTTCCACTTTGTAGCAAAATCTATGTTAGCATTAAGTCAGCACCGCCTAGTAGGACCCGCAAGGTCTGTGCTGCCTGTGTGTCTATGTAACTCTCTCTCTGTCACTTGATAGTTCAGATATAAAGAAAAGAAAAGCTCCCCTCACACCCGATAACGCAAAGATAAAAGTCGGGAAGCTTAAAGGGGAGACGGGCCGGTTTTCTGGACCACTTTCTCCTTCATGTTTAGCCCCATTAGTTTTCAGAGGTTAAGATGTTTGCCCCATTAGTTTGTCGATTTTAAGACCTTTCGCCCCATTTCGTCGTCAATATTTAGACCTTTCGTGCTATTTAGGTGTCGATTTTTTCCCTGGCGAACGAGAGTGAGCCTGTAATGTTGGAAGAACCGGCCTTCGGCCGGGAAATTTTTCTACCGAAAAATGTACATATTAATCTAGAAGGGGGATCTAATGGATGTGTTTTTAAATTTGATGGAGGTCTAGGGAGGAAACTAGAAAAATAATGAATACGTGCAAAAATCGGCCAAAAAGTGAACCATCCATTAAGGTAGAAGCCGAAATTCTTATCGTAGATTAAGTCGCGCTGAGCCAACGGACAAGGTGTATTTCGTAATTGGAATTGACCACCTGCTGTTTTTTTTGGCTAGAAGTAAGTTGGAACAGTAAACATCGATATTTTGCAGAAGTACTATAGTCTATTCGCTGTAAGTAGGCGATAAAGTATTACCTCTAACCTCTGTAACTAAAAAAACGACTAGAGTAATTGAGCTAATATTACTACCATTTGGGAAAAGTCAGAAAAGGAATAGATGTGGAAATTTACAGCCAATCTGCTCTAGCCCTTCTCGAGTTACAGAGGATGGAGGTCACAATTTCTCGCCTACTTACAACGAATAGACTATAGCTCAAATACGGTTCTAGTGCATATAATAACACATGCTTTCCATCCATTAGAAACCTAAAGTATTATTGGATTTTTGTTTAATATCGACGTTTTCGGCTCCAACTTCTGTATATCCTCAATCTATGTTTATTAATTTCACTCCAACGCCAAACACCTCCCAATGAAATTAATAAAAGTATGTGATCCACCGGGATTCGAACCTGGGTTACCACACATAATTTGTTTAAACACTCTACCAATTACACCATCAAGTCAGTAAATGGTGAGTCAAATCAATTAGTTCTTGCCATCATCCAGTCTATATATATATCTGTCAATCAAATCAATTAGTTCTTGCCATCATTCAGTCTATATATATATATATATCTGTCAATCAAATCAATTAGTTCATGCCATCATTCAGTCTATATATATATATCTGTCAATCAAATCAATTAGTTCTTGCCATCATCCAGTCTATATATATATCTGTCAATCAAATCAATTAGTTCTTGCCATCATTCAGTCTATATATATATATATGTCAATCAAATCAATTAGTTCTTGCCATCATTCAGTCTATATATATATATATATCTGTCAATCAAATCAATTAGTTCTTGCCATCATTCAGTCTATATATATATATATCTGTCAATCAAATCAATTAGTTCTTGCCATCATTCAGTCTATAAATATCTGTCAGTCAAATCAATTAGTTCTTGCCATCATCCAGTCTATACTGTATATATCTGTCAGTCAAATCAATTAGTTCTTGCCATCATCCAGTCTATATATATATATCTGTCAGTCAGCGTGTGTGTGTAGGTCAGTGGCATTGTTGGCGTGCTAACTGAGGTGAAAGGCTCTTGGCATTACAGAGAGAGAGAGAGAGAGAGAGAGAGAGAGAGATAGATAAATAGATTAGAGACAAAACGTCCTAAATTCGTCACCTTTCCCTCAAAATATGAAAAAGAAAACTCAATCACAGAGAGAGAGAGAGAGAGATAATGTACAGCATATGTGTGTAACAATGGGTTGGGTATATGAGCCACGATGTTTATTTTGTAGTTGCATAACTGTATTACTTTGGGGTTGAAGACAATTACTAGCACAATGCAATGTCATAATGCATAATATTGTATGTACTGTACATGTTTATGTGAATGGGCTAAGTATGTTCGAGAGAGAGAGAGAGAGATAATTTTAGCATATACAATGTAATTTAATACTGATGAATACAGTCTGTGAGTGGGTTGCATGTTACCGTAATACTGTGTGTGAGAGAGAAAGAGAGAGAGAGAGAGAAGGAGAGAGAGTGAGAGTGAGAGCGAGTACAATATACTGAAAGGGTTAAGATTTTTTTCATACGTACCAGCACTTCAAATTCTTATATAACTAAAGTTGATGTTATGAAGGTAGCCCCCGACTTTTGACTGTCACTGTACATGGTTAGTGCCAATAAACACACGGGCACTAATCCAATCACAGGTTTAGGCACATAAACATGGATCAACACACGTTTACATGTCAAAATAATAGTGTATTTATGTACCTGTATATATTGAGGGAAATTACCCCCCCCCCTCTCTCTCTCTCTCTCTCTCTCTCTCTCTAACCCTTTACAATTCCTTAGTCCGCCCTCTTCTGGAATACTGCGTTCAATCCTGGTGCCCTTATTACCAGAAAGATATAAACAAGCTAGAACGAGTTCAACGTAGAGTTACCAAAATGATACCTAGCCTAAAGAACAAACCATACGAAGAGCGTCTTAGAGAATTAAATCTATTTCCTTTAACCCAGCGCAGATTAAGAGGCGACTTAATTCAAGTGTTCAAAATCATCAAAGGCATCGACAATATGAACTGTAGTAAGTACTTCACTATCGACCAATCTAATTACACGCGGGGAAACGGTTGCAAAATTATTGGTAAATCTTTTAACTCGCACGAATCTAAGAATTTCTTCTTCAATCGAGTTGTCAACTTGTGGAATGGGCTTCCCCGAGACGTTATAGACTGCAGCACCGTTGATTCATTTAAATTCCGCCTAGACAAATATCTCGCATCAAACCCGCGACTGACTGCGTTTGTAAATGAATAACTTTATCCTCCCCTCAGTTACTAACCCATATGTCCCCTACTAACTTCCTAGTCCTGCCACGTTAGTGGCAGGGCAGTAGTTCCCTTTCCAATGTTCCCTTACCCACTCTAAACCACTGTTTGGACACTTGATCCTCAGTGTTTTGGAGGACAAGCAACCTAGAAGGGTCACTAGATCTGTTGTTGCTTGATTTCCTTTGTACTCCTTTGTACTCCTTTGTACTCTCTCTCTCTCATAATTCTTACCTCATTACTGCAAATTCTCCTTACTAACCTGCAAAAGAAAAAATACCATTAGTATTATTGTTGTTATTATTATCATTATCATTATTATTATTGTTATTATTTTATAAACAAATCTTGCCAACCACATAGAGTATACGGTTTATTAAGTGTGTGTGTGTGTTTTTTTTTTTTTGGTGTGTGTGTGTGTGTGTGTCCAGCCAGCCTCGCTGTTTGTAGCAGGCTATTGATGTATTTCTCACCGTTCTCTCTCTCTCTCTCTCTCTCTCTCTCTCTCTCTCTCTCTCTCTCTCTCTCTATATATATATATATATATATATATATATATATATCTCAGCGTTTCCATATACAAGGCTATCAAAACACACACACACACACACACACACACACACACACACACACACACACACACACACACACACACACAAAGCCACACGTATACTGTACATTACTACCATAAGATTAGAGAAACATATATGCAGACGGAAATTTGCACCACACACACCCACCCACACCCACCCACACACATACACACAGTTGCACACATATATTGGGATGGAATTTGGGATGGAATTTGTGCTGTACCTGGTATCAGTGCATTACCACAAGCCCACCGAAACGTCAATAAAATACCCTCATTGTTCCCTGATTAAATAGCACTGTATGAATATTCCCATATTCAAAATATGCTATAGGGGTGCAATGCCTGGTGAGTTATCTGCTCAACAGGTGGCGTTGTGTGTGTGTAAGTGTGAGAGTCCGAGTGTAGGGGATGAGACAGTGAAGCACAGGAACGAGGTGGCTTCAGAGATGGGGTCGTTTCGGGCCATGAGTGAGCACCGTGCTTCATGTGAAGGCAAGATGGCAGGTGCTCGTTGTACTCTATGTGCTTCACATGTCTCACTCCCTAGACTGGAACAAGACCTCACAGGCTTCACTGTTCATTGTAAAGCGGTGAATGTTAAGGCTCTCAGCCTATGCCCGAGAGGAAGTAAGTTGGAATATAGAAAAAAAAAAAAAAAAAAAAAATATAACTGCCATGATAAGATTAGAGAACTATACACGGAATGCAAGCGGAAATGTGCAAACACACACAACAAACACACACACCCACCACACAATCCATATAGATTAACGGAAACACATACGCTTGACCTCATTACTGCTATGACACACACACACACGCACACACACTTTGTTTTTACCTGACAAACAAAAGTGAAGCAACTTCCTGTAGGGTGATATGAGAGAGAGAGAGAGAGAGAGAGAAAGAAAGAAAGAGAGAGAGAGAGAGAGAGAGAGAGAGAGAGAGAGAGTGTGAGAGAGAGTGTGGGGGAAGCGTACTTTATACCATCCCTTGAAAGAGGAGGGGGGGGGGAAGGCGGTATGACTTTCTACTTTGACCTTTGACCTCTTGTGTAATGCAGTGTGGGGCAGGTCGGCACAGAGAGAGAGTGTGTGAGTGAGTGAGTGTGTGGGTGGGTCTGTGTGTGAGTGAGAGTGAGAGTGAGTGAGTGTTGTGGGTGGGTCTGTGTGTATGTATGGGTGTGTGAGAGAGAGTGAGAGTGAGTGAGTGGGTATGTGTTGTGGGTGTGTGTGTGTGTGAGAGAGAGTGAGAGTGAATGAGTGTGTGCTTATTCTACTTTAGCTAAGAGGTGACATGCGACCTTTGGCGACCGTGAAGTGCTGGAGTTCCCATCATAATACATACGCAGATGCACTTGTGAGAGAACGTGTAGGCTAACGGAAGTTGATAGTTGAGCCGCTTAAGGGGACGTTATTATATATATTTACGTATTATTCATTATTACCGGTATATGTATTTAGTTTTGTTTGCTCCCTAGACCTCTATCAATCTTAATAAATAACATCCCAAGACCCCCCCCCCCATTCAAATAAATAACATCCCAAGATCCCCCCCCCCCTTCAAAATAAATAACATCCCAAGACCCCCCCCCCCATTCAAATAAATAACATCCCAAGACCCCCCCCCCATTCAAATAAATAACATCCCAAGACACTCCCCCCCCCCCCCTTCAAAATGAATAACATCCCAAGACCCCCCCCCCCCCTTCAAAATAAATAACATCCCAAGACACCCCCCCCCCCCCCTTCAAATAAATAACATCCCAAGACCCCCCCCCCCCCCCCTTCAAAATAAATAACATCCCAAGACACCCCCCCCCCCCTTCAAAATAATAACATCCCAAGACCCCCCCCCCCTTCAAAATAAATAACATCCCAAGACACCCCCCCCCCCCTTCAAAATAAATAACATCCCAAGACCCCCCCCCTTCAAAATAAATAACATCCCAAGACACCCCCCCCCCACCTTCAAATAAATAACATCCCAAGACCCCCCCCCCCCTTCAAAATAAATAACATCCCAAGACACCCCCCCCCCCCCCCTTCAAAATAAATAACATCCCAAGACCCCCCCCCTTCAAAATAAATAACATCCCAAGACACCCCCCCCCCCCCCCCTTCAAAATAAATAACATCCAAGACCCCCCCCCCTTCAAAATAAATAACATCCCAAGACCCCCCCCCCCCCTTCAAATAAATAACATCCCAAGACCCCCCCCATTCAAATAAATAACATCCCAAGTCCCCCCACCCAATCAAATAAATAACATCCCAAGCCCCCCCCCCCTTCAAAATAAATAAATACCCCCCCCCCCCCATTCAAATAAATAACATCCCAAGACACCCCCACCCCCTTCAAATAAATAACATCCCAAGACACCCCCACCCCCTTCAAATAAATAGCATCCCAAACACCCCCCCCCCCCATTCAAAATAAATAACGGTACGATTTTAGTTACTGGACACCTATTTGACAGGTACCGCCAACGATTTAATACATATTATGTTTTGGTTTCCACGCATCCAACACCAAGCTGCACCCTTTTCTGGTGTATTAAACACTAAAAAAGCAATGGGGACACTTTAATAATGATAATATGAGACGAAATATAAAGACAACTCGGTTGCGTTCGTGGAAGTAGCGTCGCTTTGTTTACTTTACGCTCAGAGTGACTTCCCGGTCCCACCGCCTTGGCGGTCGACTTCAAATGGCATAGCGTATATAACCAGTTGTTGGGTCCATTTTTTGATAAAGACTTGCGTTATAGGCCGTGGGATACAGGACAGGGTTGAGGGGGGGCTCTGCCCCCCCCCCCCCCCCCCCCCCCGTGAATTATAATAATCCCGATTCCTTAACAAATTAGTCTCGCTATCGCTCGCCAGGAAATAATCGACACCTAAATTACACGAAAGGGCTTAATATTGACAAAGAAATTAGACGAAAAGTCTCAAAATCGCCTAACTAACGGAACGAACGTCTTAAATTCTCAAAATTATTAATCTAAACATGAGGGAGAAATGGGTCCAGTAAAAGCGACTACCTTCCCCTTAAGAGCCTCTCAAAGACACGACACGCGCATGTTTGTCAAGCCCCGACGCCTTCATATTCTACTCCAACTCCCTTCCAAACGCTCCAATACTTCTTATGTCCCCTTCCTTGCTTAGAGGCATTAAGTAATAACAATTGTTGCTAGTTTCACCTTTCGTATGTTCATGTCATGTCATCATCATGAGTACATTTACATAATGGTGTTCGTGTGTATGTTTGTGGTGTGTATACTGCATATAGTTTGTTTGTACTTTTCTCCTGGGCACATGTGGGCGTGTGAGTGTTTAGGTATCTGAGTCTAAGTCTATGTGCGCGCGTCTGTATGTGCATATGTGTAACCTCATCCTCTTTTGTGTGTGTGTGTGTGTGTGTGTGTGTGTGTGTATGTGTGTGTGTGTGTGTGTGTGTGTGTATTTACCTAATTGTAGTATACAGGAGTTGAGCTTTTTAGGCTCGTATTGTCCCGCTTCCTGAGTTACAATTATCCAACTTTGCCTTAAAAATATGAGTTATTTTGCACACACCACTTCCTCTTCTAACTGATTTCATTTACTTATACTTCTGTAAGGGTAACTATTATACTTTCTCACATCTCCTTTACATCTTCCTGTCATTAGTTTATATCTATGTCCTCTAGTTCTACCATTATCCTTCACAATATAATCCTTCTTGTCCACCTCCTCGTGTGAGTGAGTGAGTGAGTGAGTGAGTGTGTGTGTGTGTGTGTGTGTGTGTGTGTGTGTGTGTGTGTGTGTGTGAGAGAGAGAGTGTGTGTATGGAACAATATGTACTGTATGTAAAGCTTATCACCGCCAAGATAACACACCTCAGAACAATAACAATGACCCATTATTAACCCTCTACCAAAAAACTCGAGAACAGAAACAAAATGGAAAAACAAGACAGTTAACCCTTTGAGTACCGGCGACGTGTATTATATTATATTCTAGCTATATTTAGACGATATTAGGCAGCTTAGGAAGGATCTGTGGTAGTGAACAGGGTTGGTTGAGATAGTTTGTAGCCATATTATTGCCCGAGGTCCTTCATAAGCTGTATAAAATCGTCTAATAGTTGCCATAATGTGATGAAAAGGCCGTCCCTGGTACTGGACGGGTTAACCCCTTCTCTACCGGCGACGTCTTTCTAATTATATTCTAGCTATATTTAGGCGGTTTTGTGCAGTTTAACCCCTTCTGTACCGGAGTATTTTTTTCATTTTCTTCTAACTATATTTAGACGATTGTGTGCAGGCTTGACAAGGTTCTGTGGTAGTAAAAAGGGTTAAGTGAGAGAGTTTGTAGCCTTTTAATGGGGATATAGGTCCTTCCTAAGCTGAATAAAATCGTCTAATAGTAGCCAGAATAGTTAAGGGGGGTCGCCTGCTTTTTTTCTCTTTCTCTCCTTTTCTCTTTTTCTCTGGCTTGTATCCATTCGGCCCCATTCAGCCAACTGTTTTAAGACGTTTATCCCCAGGTGTCGATTTCTTCCTGGCGAGCGATAGCGAGCCAGCATTGTATGGAGAAATCCGGCTTCGCCGGAGACATTTTTCTATCGAAAAATGTACAAATCTAGCTTGCTGTCAAAACAAAGATATATATGCTGGCTCGCTTTCGCTCGCCAGGAAAATATTGACACCTAGATAGGGGTAAACGTCTTAAAACAGTAGGCTGAATGGGGCCGAATGGATGCAAGTCAAAGAAAGTGAGAGAGGAAGATTTTAAAAAAACGGTGCCCCCCCCCCCCTTTAAAAGGACGTCACCGGTACAGAAGGGGATAATTATTATGAGAACAAAATGAAAGGTACAGTTGCTCACATAAATTGGCATCCACTCTATGATTTTATGTATGGGTGGAAATAGGGTATGATCGAAGTAGAAGAGTAATCTGTTATGGAGTACCGGTACCGGTAGTTAAGGGGAGGCTGGCCGTTTGTTTGGTCTATTAGGCCTAATTCACTTATTCAAAACAAAAAAAATCGTTTCCTTCCTAGACCTAAATCAAGCTTAGAAAAACACCCCCTAGACCCCCTTCAAGATAAATTTGTACATTTTTCGGTAGAAAAATGTCCCGGCCAAAGGCCGGTTACTCTTAAAATTGCAAGCTCGCTATCGCTCGCTAGGAAAAAATCGACACCTAAATGGCACGAAAGGTCTTAAAATTGACAACGAATTTGGGCAAAAGGTGTTAAAATCGCCAAACTAATGGGCCGAACGTCTTATAATCTCAAAACTAGTGGGGCTAAACATTAGGGAGAAGGGGGTCCAGAAAAAACGGTCTTCCTTCCCTTAATTCATATAGTAATTTATGATGGTGTAATGGTTTAGGTGCTTATGTTCTGGGTGTGGTGTCCCGAGTTCGAATCCCGGGAGGACTATATGCTTTCATTAGTTTATGCTCGTACATTTGGGTTTGTAATTGATGATTAATGTTAAGAACAGGGTGTTATCTATTACAAATTATTATGGCAAGTCGATCACACTATATCTACTGCTATCCATAGAGCAAGGAGTGGGTACAAATGCATGCGAGTAAATCTACAATGAGGGATTGGGAAATATAGTGAAAGTAGAGGATTGATGGATTGATTGATGTTTTGATATATACCTTACAATATGCACCAAAGTAGAGGATTGATGGATTGATTGATGTTTTGATATATACCTTACAATATGCACCAAAGTAGAGGATTGATGGATTGATTGATGTTTTGATATATACCTTACAATATGCACCAAAGTAGAGGATTGATGGATTGATTGATGTTTTCATATATACCTTACAATATGCACCAAAGTAGAGGATTGATGGATTGATTGATGTTTTGATATATACCTACAATATGCACCAAAGTAGAGGATTGATGGATTGATTGATGTTTTGATATATACCTTACAATATGCACCAAAGTAGAGGATTGATGGATTGATTGATGTTTTCATATATACCTTACAATATGCACCAAAGTAGAGGATTGATGGATTGATTGATGTTTTGATATATACCTTACAATATGCACCAAAGTAGAGGATTGATGGATTGATTGATGTTTTGATATATACCTTACAATATGCACCAAAGTAGAGGATTGATGGATTGATTGATGTTTTGATATATACCTTACAATATGCACCAAAGTAGAGGATTGATGGATTGATTGATGTTTTGATATATACCTTACAATATGCACCAAAGTAGAGGATTGATGGATTGATTGATGTTTGATATATACCTTACAATATGCACCAAAGTAGAGGATTGATGGATTGATTGATGTTTTGATATATACCTTACAATATGCACCAAAGTAGAGGATTGATGGATTGATTGATGTTTTCATATATACCTTACAATATGCACCAAAGTAGAGGATTGATGGATTGATTGATGTTTTCATATATACCTTACAATATGCACCAAAGTAGAGGATTGATGGATTGATTGATGTTTTGATATATACCTTACAATATGCACCAAAGTAGAGGATTGATGGATTGATTGATGTTTTGATATATACCTTACAATATGCACCAAAGGCACACAATAAGCTCAGGTACAGTTGGTCAAATAAGTCGTGTCGCCGCTGTCATTACGTTTGGCTTGCTCTGTGCTGCATTAATGTCTGTCAGATGTTGAATAATGTGTGTAAAGATAGGAACATGCTTGTATATCTCCCTAAAAACAATGAATTCAACCTTAGATAGTGCTGATACCAATTATTGATCGAAATATACTTGGTGCCGCGACATCACTTATTTGGCCGACTGTACATTCGTCAGCATGAATCTGTATCGAACCCGAACGAGACAAAGCGTTACATTCTACATCTACTTTATATAGGGCACTTTCCGTGAGTCTGCTTGTCTGTTCATTCACGAACTACTCCCTCAGTTTTCAAGATGGAGAGCCCATACTTGGCATTCATACTAAGGGGGTGCCAGAATAGGTTTTAAGGGGAGGAAGGGTTGGCCCCCCCAAGTCTTTCAGTTTTCAAGATGGAGAGCCCATACGTGGTATGCATACTAAGGGGTGCTAGAATAGGTTTTAAGCGATAATTTTTGTATTCCCTCACCCACCGGGGGAAGGGGGACGGAGCCCCCCCCCCCCCCCCCCCCGATAGACGGCCCAAACTTTGATTTCCCCCGTAACGTAAATCAACTATAGTGGAGAGAGAGAGAGAGAGAGAGAGAGAGAGAGAGAGAGAGAGAGAGAGAGAGAGAGAGAGAGAGAGACAGACAGACAGAGATATAAGAAGTGAGACAGAAAGAGACAAGTGAGCTAGTTTACAGGGACTCATAACAGAGGCAGCTGGGATGTAACTTGACCCTAACCTAACACTCTCGCTCACATCTTTATTCTCTCTCTCTCTCTCTCTCTCTCTCTCTCTCTCTCTCTCTCTCTCTCTCTCTCTCTCTCTCTCTCTCTCTCTCAGCATAGCACTTTTCTTCGTCTGTGATTTTTAAGGGGACAGTGGTTATTTTGTGGGTCTATTATTTATATATATCCATATATTTTTTAGTTTTCTCGCTAGTCCTCCATCAAGCTAAAAAAAACACTCCCAAGACCCCCCTTCAAGATAAATTTGTACATTTTTCGATAAATTCGCGACCGAAGGCCGATTTCTCCTCAAATTGCAGGCTCGCTATTGCTCGCACACGTAACTGGGGACACGCAAGGTCTTGATATTGATATAGAAATGGGACGACAGGTTTTAAAATCGACAAATTAATGGGGCTAAACATGAGGAAGAAGGGGGACCAGAAAAACGATCCATATTCCCTTAACATTATATTTTGCTAAGGAGGGCCATCTAAAAGCGGCGTAGTGTCACACGGGATGTTGGAAGACGGTAGTATCGGATTTCGGATTATGATTCATCAATATTAACACAGAAATAAGGCTGACGAGTCCTAAAAATTCACTCTCGCATTTAGTACGTGGAATACGTAACAACCGGTTCAATTATATATATATATATATATATATATATATATATATATATATATATATATAATATATATATATATATATATATAGCCCTTTCTGCACCGGCGACGTCTTTTTAATGTTATTTCTTGGTATATTTAGGCTATTTTGTGGAGTTTAGGAATGATCTGTAGCAATTATATGGCTTCGAACTATCTCAATCAACCGTTTTAACTACCACAAATCCTTCCTAAATCGCATAAAATCGTCTAAATGCCGCTAAATATTTAATGTCACAGACATCGCCGGTACAGAGAGAGAGAGAGAGAGAGAGAGAGAGAGAGAGAGAGAGAGAGAGAGAGAGAGAGAGAGAGAGAGAGAGGGAAGGCAGAATGTGTGGTTTTAAAGAAGTAGTACCAGCAAGAACCAACCAAGATGGGTGCGCCCTCTGGGATCCGCCATGTTCGTTACTTTCCAATTTTTTGTTTGATTTTTTTTTTTTTATTTAAAGGAGCCCACCTTGTTTTTTTGTTCTCTTTCTCTCCCTCTCTCTTTGGCTTGTATCCATTCGGCCCAATTCAGCATACTGTTTTAAGACGTTTACCCCCATCCAGGTGTCAATATTTTCCTAGCGAGCGGTAGCGAGCCAGCATATATATATTTTTGTTTTGACAGCAAGTTAAATTTGTACATTTTTCGATAGAAAAATGTTTCAGGCAAGCCGGATTTCTCCATACAATGCTGGCTCGCTATCGCTCGCCAGCAAGAAATCGACACCTGGATGGGGATACACGCCTTAAAACAGTTGGCTGAATGGGGCCGAATGGATACAAGCCAGGGAAAAGAGAGAAAAGGAGAGAAAGATCAAAAATAGCCGGTGACCCCCCTTAAAAAGTGTACAGAAGGGTTTTAACTTATACGAGAGAGAGACAAAACATCCATTATAGTGTTTTGACTGCATGTTATAGTCTCTTCGTTATAGGTAGGCCGAAACTATTACCTATTACCTATTGCCTATTACCTATTGCCTATTACCTATTGCCTATTACCTATTACCTATTACCTATTGCCTATTGCCTATTACCTATTGCCTATTACCTATTGCCTATTACCTATTGCCTATTGCCTATTAACTATTGCCTATTACCTATTGCCTATTGCCTATTACCTATTACCTATTGCCTATTGCCTATTACCTATTGCCTATTGCCTATTACCTATTGCCTATTACCTATTGCCTATTACCTATTGCCTATTACCTATTGCCTATTCCCTCTATAAATCAGAAACAACTGGAGTAATCGAGCTCATTTGTCTACCATTTTGGGAAGAGTCAGCCAGGTAAAAGGTGTGGAAATTTACAGCCCATTTGTACTTGGATGGTGGTGGGTGTGTCCGGCATCAATGGTTGCTGGTATGAGAGAGAGAGAGAGAGAGAGAGAGAGAGAGAGAGAGAGAGAGAGAGAGAGAGAGAGAGTGTGTGAGTGTGTGAGTGTGTGTGTATGTGTGTGTGAGAGAGAGAGAGAGACCATACAAAGGACGAGGTACCGTATATTGACAAATCACTTGAGCAGCTTAATAATTAAAGATCATGGGAGATAGGTCGGATGCCACAAGTATAGCACAGGTACCGTTATATAGAGTTATAGACGTACAGTATATACCCTACAGTCAATCATGTTAGTTCGCCGAAAACCATATGTAGTCGTAATATCACAAACCCACCATTTAAGGGGGCCCACCTCGCATTTCTTCTCTTTCTCTCTCTCTCTCTCTTTGGCTTGTATCATGCGCCCCATTCAGCCTACTGTTTTAAGGCGTTTACCCCCATCCACGGCATCCAGGTGTCAATATTTTCCTGGCGAGCGGTAGCGAGCCAGCATATATATATATTTTTTTGACAGCAAGCTAAATTTGTACATTTTTCAATAGAAAAATTTCTCCGGCGAAGCCGGATTTCTCCATACAATGCTGGCTCGCTATTGCACGCCAGGAAGAATCGACACTTGCATGTGGATAAACGTCTTAAAACAGTTGGCTGAATGGGGCCGAATGGATACAAGCCAGGGAAAGAGAAAAAAGGAGAGAAAGATAAAACAAAAACGGTAACCCCCCTTAACCTTCTCGACATATGATGATGACCAATGGTAAGAACTCCTGTACATACAAATTAATAGTCGCTAAATATACATACCTCTATCTACATATTATCAGCCAAAGTATCTTAATTTTAGCTGCAGATATGAATAATTAATTAGTATAGTAGCACTCTTTAGCTAAATATACATACCTCTATCTATCTATCAGCGAGAGTATATATTAATTTAGGTACAGCTATGAATTATTAATAAGTATAGTAGTAGTACTCTCCTTAGTTGTAATTATAGATGGCCTTCAGATATAGTTGGAATAGTATCACAGACATAATTATCAGGAGACATATTAGGACGTGTTTTGCTACCGCCGATGTGACTGGAAGAAAGATGTACAGTCGCGGTCATAAATGCGGATATATTTTGAAGCTTTGAAAAATTAATGAAACTTCTGAAATACATTATCAGGTAAAACATTAATAAGTTCAATTGAACCCGAGACAGATTCGAAAATAGATATGTGCCAGCATTAATAAAAGCGAGTGTGTCTACCTATATATATATATATATATATATATATATATATATATATATATATATATATATATTCACTTCTCTCATCTCTATCTACCTAGCTAGGGTTGTGTATAAAGCATAGGTATAATTTACACACACACACACACACACAAGAGACTGTCGACACACATACGTACACACACGCCATTTTCCGTACACACGCACACGCAAAATGCACACGGCAAGCGAAGTGGCAACATAGGTTAAAGGGGTGCTTTCTCTCTCTCTCTCTCTCTCTCTCTCTCTCTCTGATTCATTTTTAACTACTATGTTTATTCCACACACACACACACACTCACTCTCTCTCTCTCTCTTTTGTTTATCTCTCTCTCTCTCTCAGCTCCCCCTTATATCTGTTCCATCTCTTCCACCACGGAGTCTGCATCTTATTGATTTCCCTCCCACTCTCCCTCCCTCCCTTTCTTCCTCCCTCACCTTTCCTTCTCTCTCTCTCTCTCTCTCTCTCTCTCTCTCTCTCTCTCCTCCCCCACTGCTTTCTTTCCTTCCTCACTCACCCACTTTATTTTCCTTTAATCGATTCCTCCTCCCCCCATTTCTCCTTCCTCCCTCTCTCTCTCTCTCTCTCTCTCTCTCCCTTTATCTCATCCTCTCTCCCTCCATGGCCTTCTATTTATGTCTCCCCTCTTTCCTACTCCCCTCATTCCTTTCCTTCCTCCTTCCCCATGTACTTTCCATTACTCCTCAACTCCCTGTATATCCTGTAGGCCTATTTATACGAACTTAATAAAATAATACAAAACAAAACAAAATCCTTCTCTTTGTTTTCTCCCACAATATTATCCTCCTTTCTCTCTCTCTCCCTCCTTTATTCCCTTCCTCTCAACCTATTCTCCTTCGTCTCTCTCTCTCTCTCTCTTCCATTCATTCCCTTCCCTTCCTCCTATTTTTCCTCTCACTTTACTTTGTTTTCTCCCTCTCTTAATTTCCTTCCCCCCCCACTCTCCTTCCTACCCCCATCCCCCTCCCTCCCTTCTGTTCTTCTTCCCTCCTTCCTCCTTCCCTCTCCCATTCCATTTTAGGGGGACGTAGTTGTTTAGCCTCTCTCTCTCTCTCTCTCTCTCTCTCTCTCTCTCTCTCTCTCTCTCTCTCTATATATATATATATATATATATATATATATATATATATATATATATATATGTTGTTTTTGTGTCCTCCCTAGACCTCTATCAGGCTTTAAATATGATACCCCCAAGACCCACGTTCGAGACTAATTTGTGCATTTTTCGGTAGAAAAATGCCCTGCCCGTAAGCCGATTCTTTTTAAATTGCAGGCTCGCTATCGCCCGCCAAGAAAAAATCAACACCTAAATGGCTCGGTAGGTCTTAATATTGACACATAAATGGGGTGAAAGGTCTTAAATTCGCCAAACTAATGGGTCCAACGTCTTCTAATATCAAAACTAATGGGGATAAACATGAGGGAGAATGGTGTCGATAATAAACGAATACTTTAATGTTGCAGTATTTTTGGTTTCCCCTTTTTTATGGTCTTGCCTCCCTTCGTTGGGCCGGTTTTCTGGACAACTTTCTCCCTCGTGTTTAGCCCCATTAGTTTTGAGATTTTAAGACATTTGGCCCATTATTTTGACGTTGTTAACACCTTTTGCTCCATTTCGTAGTCAATATTTAGATCTTTCGTGTTATTTAGGTGTCGATTTTTTCCCTGGCGAACGATAGTGAGCCTGTAATGTTGGAAACAGGCCTTCGGCCGGAAAAAATTTCTACCGAAAAATGTACAAATTAATCTAGAAAGGGGGTCTAATGGATGTTTTAAATTTGATGGAGGTCTAGGGAGGAAACTAGAAAAATTATGAATACATGCAAAAATCGCCCAAAAAGTGAACCATCCCCCCTTAACCCCTTCAACGCGATGACGTAATTTCCATCATATTCTGGTTACCGTACCATTAGACGATCTTGTGCTTATAACCTAGAACTCAAACGGGTAAATCTAATCTCAATTAACCCTCTGAAATACATAGGTTCTTCTTAAGCTGCACAACAATCGTCTAATTTGTATGCCAGAATCAAGGTAAAAAGGCGTCATCGCGCTGAAGGAGTTAAGGGGAGGCAGACCGTTTTTCTGGACCCCCTTCTCCCTAATGTTTAGCCCCACTAGTTTTGAGATTAGGCTATAAGACCCATTAGTTTGGCGATTTTAACACCTTTCGCCCCATTTCGTTGTCAATTTTAAGACCTTTCGTGCCATTTAGGTGTCGATTATTTCCTGGCGAGCGATAGCGAGCCTGCAATTTTAAGAGGAATCGGCCTTCGGCCGGGACATTTTTCTACCGAAAAAATGTACAAATTTATCTTGACGGGGGGTCTAGGGGGTGTTTTTTCTAAGCTTGATGGAGGTCTAGGGAGGAAACTAAAAAAAATATATGAATAAATGAATTAATAGACCAAACAAACGGCCAGTCTCCCCTTACTAGCCTTTCTAATATCAGTCAACACTATACTTCCTTAATTAGCTTCTCATTTCCCTCTCTTATTCACCTTTATCTTATTTATTTAGCTTAGTAATATATATATGGCTTCTAACTTCCTTATTTACTGTATTGGTGGTGTAATGGTTAAAGTGTTTAAAACCCAGTGTTTAACCCAGGTTCAAATCCCGTTGTATCACATGCTTTCATAAATCTGTGTGTGGTAACCCAGGTTCGAATCCCGTTGTATCACATGCTTTCATAAATCTGTGTGTGGTAACCCAGGTTCGAATCCCGTTGTATCACATGCTTTCATAAATCTGTGTGTGGTAACCCAGGTTCGAATCCCGTTGTATCACATGCTTTCATAAATCTGTGTGTGGTAACCCAGGTTCGAATCCCGTTGTATCACATGCTTTCATAAATCTGTGTGTGGTAACCCAGGTTCGAATCCCGTTGTATCACATGCTTTCATAAATCTGTGTGTGGTAACCCAGGTTCGAATCCCGTTGTATCACATGCTTTCATAAATATGTGTGTGGTAACCCAGGTTCGAATCCCGTTGTATCACATGCTTTCATAAATCTGTGTGTGGTAACCCAGGTTCAAATCCCGTTGTATCACATGCTTTCATAAATCTGTGTGTGGTAACCCAGGTTCAAATCCCGTTGTATCACATGCTTTCATAAATCTGTGTGGTAACCCAGGTTCAAATCCCGTTGTATCACATGCTTTCATAAATCTGTGTGTGGTAACCCAGGTTCAAATCCCGTTGTATCACATGCTTTCATAAATCTGTGTGTGGTAACCCAGGTTCGAATCCCGTTGTATCACATGCTTTCATAAATCTGTGTGTGGTAACCCAGGTTCGAATCCCGTTGTATCACATGCTTTCATAATCTGTGTGTGGTAACCCAGGTTCGAATCCCGTTGTATCACATGCTTTCATAAATCTGTGTGTGGTAACCCAGGTTCGAATCCCGTTGTATCACATGCTTTCATAAATCTGTGTGTGGTAACCCAGGTTCGAATCCCGTTGTATCACATGCTTTCATAAATCTGTGTGGTAACCCAGGTTCGAATCCCGTTGTATCACATGCTTTCATAAATTTCATTGGGAGGTGTTTGGTATGAGGAGTGAAATGAATATATTAGATTATCATATATATATTTTTTGTTATTTTTGTTTTGCTTCCTACAATTTACGCTCATGTATTTTTCTTTGTTACATTCCTGTAAGAAAAAGTCCGTAGTGTTAATTTCGTAAGGAAACAACTGTTGTCACAATAATATACATAATAGCAGATTCACTCCTTGTTTCATTAAATAAAGCTATGAACAGAAAATGCAACGTGGAGCCTGGAATAAAAACGATAGAAAAAAATATTGCGAGAAACCAAAAAATAAGTTAGCAGACAACTTACCAGACGAGTCATTAGTCGAGGAAAGAAACACGAGAGAGAGAGAGAGAGAGAGAGAGAGAGAGAGAGAGAGAGAGAGAGAGAGAGAGAGAGAGAGCGCAAAAGCGAATAGCAGACCTATTAAAAGGGATTATAAAGCCATTGAGAGAGAGGGAGAGCGAGAGAGAGAAAGAGAGAGAGGAATGGAACACTGATTACGAGAGTGGAGGAGGAAGATAAAAAGGGGGAATATATTTACAAGGAGTTACAATGAATGGTTAGTATCTCAGAGACCTTGCGGTCCATTCCGAGGAGATACTCGAAGTGGAAGGAGAGAGAGTGTTTAGTGCACTACACGCTTTACAGAGTGTGCAAAATACTATCTACTCTCTTCTTGAACTGCTCTACTGAAGAACTATTTACAATTTCGGAGGGAAGTTTGTTCCAGGTAGAACAGATCTTATATGTGAAAAACTTTCAACAGATACTAGTGCTGAACCTTTTCAATTATAATTTCCAGCCATGGTTGCGTGTTGTATTCATATTGAGGCTAAATTTTTTGCTATAATCCACATTATCACACCCATTAAGTATTTTAAAAACTTCAATGAGCTGACCTCGTAGTCTGCGGGTCTCCAACGGGAAGAGATCAAGAGCTCTCAACCGGTCCTCATAGCTCATTCTTCTAAGCGATGGAATATGTTTTGTAGCCCTAGCTTGTACTCATTCCAGTCGCTCTATATCTTTGCTGAGTGCTGGAGACCAGAATTGAACAGCATACTCCAGGAGAGGCCGTATTAGAGCGTTGTAAAGTGTGAGGACTATTTCCTTATTTCTATACTTAAATTGCCTCTTAATATAGCCCAATAATTTCTGACCTTCATTCTCTACTTCAATGCACTGGTTGGAAAACTTTAGGTCACTGCTCATCAGAACACCCAAATCCTTTTCCAATTCAGTCACTTCAAGAGGCATTCCCAATAGTGAATAGCCTGAATTGGGGTTTGCTTGGCCGATATGCATCACCTTGTACTTTTCCAAGTTTAGAGGCATCTGCCATGTCTCCAACCATTCACCCAGTTTGTTGAGGTCCATCCTGAGCTGTTCAAACCCTTTGGGGTCTTTCACATTCGTTCCAAGCTTTATGTCATCTGCAAACTTGGAGATCACACTCAACGGACCAATATCGATGTCATTGACATATATAATAAACAGAAGTTGGCCAAGGACAGATCCCTGTGGAACTCCAGAAGTGATTGCAGTCCACTCAGAAGAAACACCATTGATTTTTTTTTTTTTTTTTTTTTTTTTTTCTATATTCCAACTTACTTCCTCTCGGGCATAGGCTGAGAGCCTTAACATTCACCGCTTTACAATGAACAGTGAAGCCCGTGAGGTCTTGTTCCAGTCTAGGGAGTGAGACATGTGAAGCACGTAGAGTACAACGAGCACCTGCCATCTTGCCTTCACATGAGGCACGGTGCTCACTCATGGCCCGAAACGACCCCATCTCTGAAGCCATCTCGTTCCCGTGCTTCACTGTCTCACCCTCTACACTCGGACTCTCACACTTACACACACACAACGCCACCTGTTGAGCAGATAACTCACCAGGCATTGCACCCCTATAGCATATTTTGAATATGGGAATATTCATACACTGCTATTTAATCAGGGAACAATGAGGGTATTTTATTGACGTTTCGGTGGGCTTGTGGTAATGCACTGATACTAGGTACAGCACAAATTCCATCCCAATAATATCTTCCCATTGATACATCGGGATTTGAACCCGGGACCTTTGGATTACCAGGCCAGTGGCAAGACCACTCCACCACACCTCCCCTATTACCACTCGTTGTCTAACTGTTAGCCAACTTTCTATGCAATTTGTGACCTCTCTATTGATACCTAGCGCACTCACTTTTGACATTAGCCTGCAATGAGGCACTTTGTCAAAAGCTTTTTGAAAATCTTAAGTAAAGGATGTCTATGGCTCTACTTTTGTCATACTCGCTCAGCATTTCATGGACAAATTCCAGCAAATTGGTAAGACATGATCGGTGTCGCCTGAATCCATGTTGGGAATCTGTAACTAATTTGTGGGTTCCTAGGTAGTCTATCTTGTAACTATCTTGTCTACTAGTATTCCCTTTAAGAGTTTTACTATGATAAAAGTCAAGCTAATTGGCCGATAATTCTTGGGACACTCGTGATCCCCTTTCTTAAAGTTTGAGGTCACATTGGCCAGTTTCCAGTCTTCAGATACTTCTCCATTTTCTAGTGATTTATTGAAGATGTCTGCTAAGAAAGGTGCGATTTCATCTTGCACTTCACGTAGCCTACAACTCGAGGAAGAAAGCCATCTGGGCCGGGTGACTTGAACCTATTTAACTTATCTATTATCTATTTTTGCTAAATCCTCTGGGGTACATCTGATTTTGCTAAGAACTTCACCCTCATGCACTAATCCTGGACTTGGCATGTCACTGGTATTTTCCCTTGTGAATACTGAGGCAAACTAGTCGTTTAGGGATTTAGCAATATCATAATATAATATATAAGTTTGAAGTTGGCCTGTTGGATCCTTTAGAGGTCCAATGCTACATTTGAATGGCTTCCTGCTGTTCACATAGCTGAAGAACTCTTTAGGACTCTCTTTGGCAGAGGGCTGCAACCCTTAGTTCTTAATTCTGCTTTCCTTCCTTTAGAATGAGAAGGAAGAGAGGTTAGCCTATAAATAAATGGGGAAATATATAAAAAATAATGTAAAAGTTGAAAAGAACATTGAAAGAAAGAGAAAGATAAGTGTACTATTGCGTTTTACAAGAGTACCAAAAAATCCAAAATATATATATATATATATATATATATATATATATATAGAGAGAGAGAGAGAGAGAGAGAGAAAAAAAAATGTGTATGTGTGAAAGAATGCAAGATAAAGAAAAATGTATGTGTGAAAGCATACGTATCAGAGAGAGGGGGGGAGGAGGGGGTGCGGTTGGTTGGTGTGAGTCAGTCCAAAAGAGAGAAAGAGAGGGATAGAGAGTGCGTACTACCCAATAGCTCTCTCTCTCTCTCTCACGCTTAGCCGACCTTTATAACCTCTCTCTCTTTTTCTCTCTTGCATATCTCTCACTGATCAACATGCTTCCACACTTTGTTATCGATATGTTCCCTTTCTTTATTCCATGCATACATTTTGTTCACACATATTCTTGCTTAATATAGGCTACTGTATATCAGTATATCTATTTCATGTACGTTCACTAAAACTCTCAGACAGCCCTAAAACAAGCTCTCTTTGGCTGTATCTATATTCATTATATATTGTAGGCACACATAATCAGATTTTCTCTCTCTCTCTCTCTCTTTCCAGGTAGAGAGAGCCTTCATCTTTGCTATCCTTTCCTTTCACTTTATCTTAGGGTTACTATCTCTATTAGGATTAAGTCCTGGTCACCTCGAAGGGATCGTTAGATTTGTGTGGCCAGTGTATCAATGTAAGTCTCTCTCTCTCTCTGAATCTCCTAATAATATAATATATATGGGACATAATAATAATAAATAATGTAGACCATAATATAGAGAGATCAGGTAGGGATTGTGGGTGATGGTGGGGGAGTTTGTGAATATGCCAACATTAGTTAGTTAAAATAGGACTTCAGAGGCTATCAACCCTTCTGGATTATTATGCCAGCACACTGTAAGTCAAGAATAAAGTCAGGAATGGAGCCCCTTTTCGAGAACCCCAGTCCCTTGTATGCCAACATCACATTGTCCACACCTTAGAACCACTGTAGTGCATTACACTCATTGCAGGGTGGTCACAATAACATCGAGCTTTCTTTTCTACTTCAATGCATGCTTGGAAAACTTTAGGCCACTGCTAATCAGAACACCCAAATCCTCTTCCCAAGTCAGTCACTTCCAGGGGTATTACTAATAGCAAATAGCTTGACTTGGGGTTGCTTGGCCGATATGCATCACCTTTCACGTTTCCAAGTTTAGTAGTACCTGTCATGTCTCAGACCATTCACCCAGTCTGTTGAAATCTATCCTAAGCTGGTCAACCTCTTTGGGCTCCTTCACATTCACTCCACGCTTTAATGGGGCCCACCTCGCTTTTCTCCTCTTTCTCTCCCCCTCTCTTTGGCTTGTATCCAGTCGGCCCCATTCAGCCTACTGTTTTAAGACGTTTATCCTCATCCAGGTGTCGATATTTTCCTGGCGAGCGGTAGCGAGCAAGCATATTATTCAAAATGTTTTGACAGCAGACTAAATGTGTAAATTTTTCGATAGAAAAATTTCTCCGGGGAAGCCGGATTTCTCCATATAATGCTGGCTCGCTATCGCTCGCCAGGAAGATATCTACACCTGGATGGGGATAAACGTCTTAAAACAGTAGGCTGAAAGGAACCGCATGGATACAAGCCAAAGAAAGAGATAAATTTAAAAGGAGATACAACAAGATTGCCCCCCCCCCCCCCCCCTTAATGTCATTTACTGACTAGAAGTGAGCCAAGGAAAGATCCCTGTGGAAGTCCAGAGGTGACTGGAGACCACTCAGAAGAAACCACATTGATAACCACCCGTTGCTGTCTACCTGTTAGCCAACTTTCCATGTTGGAAATCTGTAATTAAGTTGTGGAATTCCAGGTAGTCAACTATCTTGTCTACTATAGTCTATTCACTGTAAGTAAGCGAGAAATCATGACCTCTATCCTCTGTAACTCAAAAAGGGCTAGAGTAAATTGGCTGTAAATCTCCACATCTATTCCTTGACTAACTCTTCCCAAATGGTAGAAATATTAGCTCGATTACTCTAGTCGATTGTGAGTTACAGAGGTAAGAGGTGATGATTTATCGCCTACTGACAGCGAATAGACTATAGTATCCCTCCTCAGAGAGAGAGAGAGAGAGGGGGGGGGGGGGGACTGTTAAAGGGGAAGAAAATCGATAGTTACATTAACCCTTAGTGGTAGCCTAGAGACAGAGTGTGCTGGTGGTGATAGTGGGGGGGGGGGGGGAGGGGGGAGGGGGGGGGGGACATAGGGGGAGTAGTCTAGGCTATTAACCCTTTGAGTACCAGCGACGTGTGTTGTGTTATATTCTAGCTATAGCCTATTTAGACGATATTATACAGCTTAGAAATGATCTGTGGTCGTTAAAAGGTTGGTTGGGGTAGATTGAAGCCTGATTATTACTAGAGGTCCTTCCTAATCTGACTAAAATCGCCTAATAATTGCCAGAATATGATGAAAAGGACGTCCCTGGTACTGTGTGGGTTAAGGGGGGTGTAGTTGCTGTTTCTCCCTCATGTTTAGTCTCATTAGCTTTGACATTTTAAGACGTTCGTTCAATTAGTTTGTCGATTTTAAGAACTTTCGCCTCATTTCTTTGTCAACATAGAGACCTTACGTGCCATTAGGTGTTGATGTTTTCCTGGCGAGCGATAGCGAGCCAGTAATCTAAGGAGGAACATTTATCTTGAAGGACATTTTTTTTTTTTTTTTTTTACCTAGGCCTAACTAAAAAAATAAAATAAAGCAAGACTAGCGAGGTTACTATAACACAAATATATAAATAAATCAATAAACTCAAATATAACCACTACCCCCTTAACCCCTTCACCACCATTACGTACATTTCATCATATTCTGGTTACCATTAGACGATTTTCCATAGTTTGTAATCTACCTCTACGACTCAAATGGGTAAATACGATCATAATAAACGCTATACAATGTTGGCTCGCTGTCGCTCGCCAGGAAAAAATCGACACCTGGATGGGGATAAATGTCTTAAAACAGTTGGCTGAATGGGGCAGAATGGATACAAGCAAGAGAAAGGTTTTTTTTTTTTTTTTTTTTTTTCTATATTCCAACTACTGCACCCTCTCGGGCATAGGCTGAGAGCCTGTACATTCCACCGCTCAACACGGTGAAGCCCGTGAGGTCTTGTTTCAGTCTGGGGAGTGAGACATGTGAAGCATCCATCATGGCTCGAAGCAGCTCCATTTCTGAAGCGGCCGGTTGCTTCGCTCAAGTGCTTCACCGTCTCACCCTCCAGACTCAGACCCTCACTCTCAGAACGCCACCTATTGAGCAGTGAACTCACTAGGCATTGTCCCCCCTGTAACATATTTTGAATATGGGAATATTCATACAGTGTTATTTAATCAGGGAACAATGAGGGTATTTTTTTAGCATTTCGGTGGGCTTTGTGGTAATGCACTGATACCTAGTAGGTACAGCACAAATTTCATCACAATAATATCTTCCCATTGACATATCGGGATTTGAACCCGGGTCCATTGGATTACCAATCCAGTGGCATGACCACTCCACCACACCTCCCCTTAACCCATTATTAAGTTCGTATTGCCGATTACAAAAACAAATTGAATGTCAAACTGGTAAACTGCAACCAATATATATATATATATATATATATATATATATATATATATGTCAACCTCTCTTTAATTTGCAAGTTTTACATTATAATCTCTCTCTCTCTCTCTCTCTCTCTCTCTCTCTCTCTCTAATGTACAATAATACCAATGCTGGCGGCTACAGGTATCCCAAACAAACAGCCTCTACCAGGAAAATAGGCTATAGCAGAAATACCGGAAGGAAGGCTTGTCCACCACCATCATTCGTCAGCGACATTGATTATATTTCACACCTGACTAATGGCTAGCATTGTCCCCTCTCTCTCTCGCTCGCGCTCTCTCTCTCTCTCTCTCTCTCTCTCTCTCTCTCTCTGCCATCGATCGGCTTATCAATTTTGCAAGACGCGTATGGGTTGCATGTCCGCCTCCTCCCCCCCTTCCCACACCCCTTTTCCCTCCCCCTTTACTTATATCCACCACACCTGTTGTTTCCACTAGTGATGTGCTTCTGTTTTTTTGGAGGGTCATGTCAGGTGAAGGTATTGAGGGATAATGAGGGATAAGCCTTTACGACGGCACCTCATAGATCTACATTCTACTTTTCCTATTGTTCTGAAGAGTATAGAGAGGGGAGAAGGGGTGTTGGAGTGAGAGGAAGCTGTTGGAGTGGCTTTGTTATGTGTGTTATTAGTCTGTATACGTCGTCGAAATCGAGCGGTAGCCTGGAAGGGTTTATGAGGCTTTCTTACCTGCAGTGACCTTTGGCGGAATCCTTTCAGAACTTTTTTTTTTCGAACGACTGCACAATATCTTATTCATCTTGGGAATGACGTTTCAAAACTAAGGAACGTAATGCTCTCTATCGTGACCTTGTTAGTACAATTATACCTTGTGTTCTATTTTTGCTATTACTAACTGATATAATTAACCCTTTGAGTACCAGTGACGTGTTATATTTTATTCTAGCTATGCTTAGACGATATTGTGCAGCTTAGGAAGGTTCTGTGGTAGTTAAAAGGGTTGGTGGAGATTGTTTGTAGCCATATTATTGCTAGAGGTCCTTCCTAAGCTGAATAAAGTCGTCTAATAGCTGCCAGATTATGATGAGAAGGACGTCCCTGGTACGTTACTGAACGGATTAACATCGTGAACTACCAGTATTGTTTGTAGTCTATACAGGACTCTTTAACTCTTTGACGAATAAATGTGTCTATTGTTAGCCAGACTATAATGTGTCTATTGTTAGCCAGACTATAATGCCAAATAGAAGCCTTGGTATAGAAATAAAGTTCGTTCAATAAAATCGTCTACTGTCAGTCGAGAATGGAATTGGACACCACAGTAACAGCCTTCATTAATTGTTTATCGATTACGCAACGTTGCAGGTGATGACAGTATAATTTGAAGTTTACCTCATAAGTTGCTAGGCCGATGCTGACGATAAATGTTGAGGGAAAAGGCGCTCGTATAATACCGACTTTAAAGGCGCTCGTATAATACCGACTTTAAAGGCGCTCGTATAATACCGACTTTAAAGGCGCTCGTATAATACCGATTTTAAAGGCGCTCGTATAATACCGACTTTAAAGGCGCTCGTATAATACCGACTTTAAAGGCGCTCGTATAATACCGACTTTAAAGGCGCTCGTATAATACCGACTTTAAAGGCGCTCGTATAATACCGACTTTAAAGGCGCTCGTATAATACCGACTTTAAAGGCGCTCGTATAATACCGACTTTAAAGGCGCTCGTATAATACCGACTGCGTTTGTAAATGAATAACTTTATTTTATCCCCCCCTCAGTTACTAACCCATCTGTCCCCTACTAACTTCCTAATCCTGCCACGGACATTAGTTCCAGGGCAGTAATTCGCTTTCCAATGTTCCCTTCCCACTCTAAACCACTGTTTGGACACTTGATCCTCAGTGTTTTGGAGGACAAGCAACCTAGAAGGGTCACTAGATCTGTTGTTGCTTGATTTCCTTTGTACTCCTTTGTACTTTAAAGGCGCTCGTATAATACCGACTTTAAAGGCGCTCGTATAATACCGACTTTAAACAGACAGCAATCCACTGTAGAGATGTTAAAGGGGGATGACCTGCCTTTTTTTCTCTCCTTTTCTCTCTTTCTCTGGCTTGTATCCATTCGGCCCCATTCAACCTACTGTTTTAAGACGTTTACCCCAATCCAGGTGTCAATATTTTCCTAGCGAGTAGTAGCGAGCCAGCATACATATATAATTTTTTTACAAGCTAAATTTGTACATTTTTCGATATAAACATTTCTCCGGCGAAGCCGGATTTCTCCATTCAATGCTGGCTCGCTATCGCTCGCCAGGAAGAAATCGACACCTGGATGGGGATAAACGTCTTAAAACAGTTGGCTGAATGGGGCCGAATGGATACAAGCCAGATAAAGTGAGAAAAGGAGAGAAAGATTAAAAAAAAAAAAAAAAAAAAAAAAAAAAAAAAAAACGGTGACCCCCCCCTTAACCGTGACATACGAAAACAACATCTTACAAATACCTGTACCAGCTAGTGAGCGAACGTAGGACGAGCTTACCTGTGAAAGAAAAACATTAATTAGTACAGGTAGACATACATAACAGAGGTAGGACAGGTTATACAGTATACAGTCCATTGTTAGTTTGGTTCCACCTGTTCGCTATCACTCTAGTCTCTTCTCTATGTTCCTGCCATTCTAGAAACGAGCCGAACTAAACATTTCAATAAGGTACAGTTGCCAAAACTTGAAATAGGGACAAAAGAAGTGGAAGGCTGATTGCATCAAGCTAGCTCAGCAGGCTAATGCATAGCTAGTTAAAATAGGACTTCAGAGGCTATCAACCCTTCTGGATTATTAAGCCAGCACACTGTAAGTCAAGAATAGCGTCAGGATTGGAACCCCTTTTCGGGAACCCCAGTCCCTTTCTAATGCATAGTATTAATACAAAAATAAATGGTTTTACCGTACCCACTTCAAACAACATTACCAAGAGTTAAACCTCATAAATTTACCTTAAATCTAAATACTGTATATACCGGTACCTCACTCATTCACAGCATTTCTCCCAGGATCATGAATTAAATATTGTACCTCATATCCTAACTATCGGTAACTAACGGCCTAATGGCTTTGTCAATGTGAATACTAACATGTTTACCATCGATAGGATACAACACGCAACCACGGCTGGAAGTTAGAATTGAAGAAGTTCAGCATTAGTGTGTGCGAGAAAAAAAAAGATAACACATCTTTTATACCTGCAACAAACTTCCCTATGAAGATAAAAGCTAAATAGTTTGTCAATACAGCAGTTCCAGTACGAGAGTAGCCTAGATAATAGTGTTGCATACTATGCAATGAGTGTAGTGCACAACCGGTACTAAATCATTCGTATTCCATTAGATTAGAGTATCTCTTCGGAATGAACTGCAATGTCTTTGAGATATTAATTATTATTTATAACTCCTTATAACTATAACCCCCCTCCCCTCCCCTCCCCCCTCTCTCTCCCTCTCTTTCTCTCTCTCTCTCTCAGTGGATGACAAATAGATAGATATAATAA
Organism: Paralithodes platypus; assembly: GCA_032716605.1. Taxonomy (NCBI): domain Eukaryota; kingdom Metazoa; phylum Arthropoda; class Malacostraca; order Decapoda; family Lithodidae; genus Paralithodes; species Paralithodes platypus. The sequence continues at coordinate 17,489,119 of CM064571.1, forward strand.
GTAGGCATAGATATAGATAAACATCACCACATACAGTAGGCATAGATATAGATAAACATCACCACATACAGTAGGGCATATAGATAAACATCACCACATACAGTAGGCATAGATATAGATAAACATCACCACATACAGTAGGCATAGATATAGATAACATCACCACATACAGTAGGCATAGATATAGATAAACATCACCACATACAGTAGGCATAGATATAGATAAACATCACCACATACAGTAGGCATAGATATAGATAAACATCACCACATACAGTAGGCATAGATATAGATAAACATCACCACATACAGTAGGCATAGATATAGATAAACATCACCACATACCAGTAGGCATAGATATAGATAAACATCACCACATACAGTACGCATAGATATAGATAAACATCACCACATACAGTAGGCATAGATATAGATAAACATCACCACATACAGTAGGCATAGATATAGATAAACATCACCACATACAGTAGGCATAGATATAGATAAACATCACCACATACAGTAGGCATAGATATAGATAAACATCACCACATACAGTAGGCATAGATATAGATAAACATCACCACATACAGTAGGCATAGATACTAGATAAAACATCACCACATACAGTAGGCATAGATATAGATAAACATCACCACATACAGTAGGCATAGATATAGATAAACATCACCACATACAGTAGGCATAGATATATATAAACATCACCACATACAGTAGGCATAGATATAGATAAACATCACCACATACAGTAGGCATAGATATAGATAAACATCACCACATACAGTAGGCCATAGATATAGATAACATCACCACATACAGTAGGATAGATATAGATAAACAGTCACCACATACAGTAGGCATAGATATAGATAAACATCACCACATACAGTAGGCATAGATATAGATAAACATCACCACATACAGTAGGCATAGATATAGATAAACATCACCACATACAGTAGGCATAGATATAGCTAAACATCACCACATAACAGTAGGCATAGATTATTAGATAACACATCACCACATTACAGTCGGCATAGATATAGCATAAAACATCACCCACATACAGTAAGGCCATATGATAGAGATAAACAATTCACCACCTACCAGTAGGAGATAGATATAGATGAACCTCACCACATACAGTGGCATAGATATTAGAATATAAACATTCACCACATACAGTGGCATAGATATAGATAAAACATCAACCCAACATACAGTAGGACATAGATAATAGAGATCCACATCACCGACATACGGTTAAGTTAGCATAGATATAGAATAACCATCACCACATAC